>CM069085.1:22545291-22847791 GCA_035578085.1 Solanum pinnatisectum
AAATTTATTAGACTTTTGGGTCTACAGAGGGTTTTGACTAACCATGAAAATTATAACAGGTCGTAGACCTGTCACGTGGAAGTGGTCTCAAATTTGAAAAGGATTTTTGGTAATGGGTTCTACTGTTGGGTCTATTGTCGGTTGAATGTTAGACAGACCGTAAGTTGTCTCGTGGAAATCGATTAAAAAATTTGGTCCCAAGTAATTAGTTCTACGGATGACCAGTACAGTCCGTAGAAGTTTATACGGACCGTAGAACCCCTCCTACTGTTTTAAGTTATGGGTATTTTCCTATGCATTTAATACCTATACTACGTCATTTTGACCCTAATTCTAAGCCCTATAACTACCCTTCACCCTTTGAAATTTCCCCAACTCATTCATTCCTTCAAATTCCCAAAACCCTATCCAATGTTTTCTCCAAAAATCATCTATCTATATCAAGGAAGAAGAAACTAGGGTTCTTCAGGATCAAGTCTCCTTTCTTCATCACTGCTTAGGGCTTCAATCAAAATATGTAGATAGTTCATCAATGCACCCATTGAGTACCCAAAGATAGTTCAGTGACTTCTCATGGGGTTCTAATTATGTTGATTCAATTGCTTAAATTTGATTTTATTATGATAGTTTTACTCAATTACATGTTTTCAAATTGAAATCACATGATCTCATGCATGATCTATGATTTTGACTACGAGCCTTAATTTGCATGAATTTGAAGAAAAGTTTTGAATCTATGAATGATGTTTTCATGAACTTATGCATGATTTATGAAAAGAAATGTTTGTGATCTAGGTTGCTATGAGATTGACATCAATGAAATTGTGAAAGGTTTTCTCACATTAAGTAATCATGGTCTGGTGAAAGGTTTTCTCACTTATACTTGATTCAAGATTTAATGAGCTACTCTATGTTGCTTTAGCTTGGAGTAGCAACTTAATTGTTCTTTTCCATAGATAACAATATAAATATGTTTATAACTATTATGTTGAGATTTATCTTACCACCGAGAGAACTTCGAGGTGGAGGCTCAAATAGGATAGTCTCTAGTAACAATCTCTAGTTCTGAACTATGAGCCCCCGTAGGTTTGCCTTAAATGTCCTAGCTAGTGGATCCACATATAGCATATGACATGATACGGAGTTCTATCTTGGCAAGTAACTCTCATTTCTCGATATAGGAGTTACATCGGATTTTATGTGTAGCTCGCATGGTATATTGTCGATTAAACCTAATATCCCACAAAATGAATTAAGTTACCTTCATAATGTTTTATGAAGCTTTCCTTATGATTTCAAGATGCATTGACCATGTCTATGCTTATGATTCTATTCAAAGGTTTTTACTGCATTAGCTTGGTCATGCATATCATATCTTCCATTATGCCCCTTATGATCATGTTTCATGTTTTATTGCACTCCCCTCATACTTAGTACATTTTATGTATTAATGCATACTTGTGCCTACATTATTTCTCTAATGTAGGGTGACGATTTCTCTCCTACCGTTCGTGGCTAGTTCATCATTAAAGAGATTGAAGACTTGGTGAGCCCTCATACTTCGAGGACATTGTCACTCCTATTGCTTTCCATAATTTTTAGTTTTAGATTTTGTACATGGTGTATGGGTTCCATTCCAACCACTCCTGTTGATGTAATAGATGGCTTGTCAAGACTTTGATATACTTCCGCTTATATGTCAAACTCTTTACTTCTTATGAGATTTCTTGTTTTTCTCTATAATGGCTTGTATATGTATGTCAAGTGGCCTGTGTAGGGCCTTTCAAGGTCTTATACGTCATGTCACATCTAGGGTTTACTTTGGACCACGACAGTTAATAACTCAAATACAGAAGGTGAAAAAATATGTCAAGATCTATGATCAACAATGCGAATAAAAAAATTATGACAAGTATTTCTTTAAGCTTTCATGAAGAACATTATGCAGAAAAAATTAATATTGAGGAGAGCACATATGTGCCAATACATCATTTGACATGTAGTATGTTAGTAGATTCTTTATATAAAAAAAAAATAGCACATACTTAATAATCACATAACCTATAAATGCATATAAGGGGTTGATGGTATAATAATGTGTAAATTATTCACCTGCAAAAAAACACTTAACATGTATGCTAGTGAACCTACGGAAACCGTACCTTGTATACCCTTATATCATTAAACACATTGTACACATAATTTTACAAGAAAATATATTATAACATATTCGTATATAATTTTTACAGCTTACTTTTTGTCACAATCCATAATCGAGCCAGGACGGCGCCTACAATAAACCCCCCCCCCCCCCCACAAAAGAAAAGTCAAAAATCTCAAGGGGAAGACAATAAATAACTAGAAAGAAATAAGCAGAAAAAGAAATATGAAAATAGAATAGAGCTCATAAAATAGATATGTAAATACAGTACAAAATACATAAAATGGCCCCAAAAGTGATCAAGAAGGACAAAACTATACAAAGGAACACATCTCTGGACCTGGTTTCACCGATACAAGAGCATCTAAGTACATAAAAGCTATATACATCAAGTCTGTCTAAATGGAAATACAAAAAGTATAGATAGATAAAAAGAAGGAAAACAACAATTTATGGACGCAAAGAGTTCACTACAATCAAAGTCTGTGATGGCCATGGGAGATCCAAAACTCAATGAGGTGGCTCGTGTTGGGAGCTGGATCAGAAAAAGATGAAGAAGTGTGTCATGAGTATCAAAATATGAAGCACTCAGTAGGCATCATAGACCGGCCGAGCTCAGAAAGATCATATATATATATATATTACCTTAAAAGTATGAACTCCTAAATTGAATGTTAAATTACTATAATATCCCTAACTTAGGTTGTGCCTTTTTTGATGAGTTGTGAATTTTCCAATAAGTTGTGACTTTTTTCCAAGGGTTGTGATTTTTCGATGAGTTGTGACTTTTCCAAAGATTAGTGACTTTTTCAATAAGTTGTGACTTTTCTAAAGATTTGTGACTTTTCCAAAGGGTTGTGACTTTTTCAATAAGTTGTGACTTTTTCAATAAGTTGTGACTTTTCCAAAGTGTTGTGACTTCTCGGAAAGGTCATGATCTTTCAGATAAGACAGAAAAACATTTGTTCATACTATCCTTTGTTGACTATAAATAGAGGGACTTCCTCTCATTTTCCAACCACAATTTTTTCTAATCTTCTACTCTTCTTCTTCTTGCATTTTAAAATTTCTTGTGTAATTTATTGTCGTTTGAGTGAGTTTGAATTTTAGCGGAATATGAAGTACCACTATTTTGATGAAGTAAGTCGTTCTATCCTAAGAGGGTATATTCCATAACCTCGAGAACTTGAGGAAAATAATATAATTTTAATGATATAATAATTATTTTTTTTGCTTAATATACACATTAGTATGTAATGTTCCAATATATGAAATTAACATGATGTAGTCTGAAGTCATTTGTTTTTATTAACATTTTCTCTTGTGATGTAAATATATGCTTCTGAATATATCTTTCCAAAATTTAGAGAATTGTCACGATTTGTTTTTGATGCTCAAGACAAAAGAATTACTTTATTTATCAATGTTACTTATGTGATTTAGACTCCCAGGAAGTTTGCTTCAAAATAGTTATTACTATATAAACATTGCCCTTTTGTTTTACTTATTTACTATTTCTTAATATTTCAGTATTTTAGATGAAGAAAAGTTCATATGACTTGTAATAATGATAATTGAAGTTTGTATTAGTTTGATTTTTATTATTTATTTAATAGCTAATTTTATGAGATAAATATTTTCATTAATGCAAATATATATTTATATTTGCGTAGGTATTTGTATTTAAATTTAAGTATTATATATGTCACAAATGTATTATAAAGTTAACGAGATCTTCTAACTTGAAAATATATTATTTTAAAATATTTCGTGTTTTTTTTTTAAAAAAAAAAAACTCACAAGAAATGTGAAAATATGTGAATATATAAAATGTAGTTGTTCTCTTCACATGTTCATATGACATCTAAATAATTTAAAGTAGAATACACATGCAAAGCAAATCTGGTTAGATGTCAAGAAAAATACAAAATAAATATTGTCTATAAGGTAATATTAGTGAGATAAGACTAATTACATGATTGAACCTAATCAAATTGAAATAAATATATACATAATTGCATTTAACTAATAAATATTTTCATTGACCATCTTCATAGGTTTGAGTGAATAAGAGAAGCATGAACTCCTAACTTGAATGTTATAATATCCCTAACTTAGGTTGTGACTTGTTTGATGAGTTGTGACTTTTCTGATAAGTTGTGACTTTTTTCAAATGGGTGTGATTTTTCGATGAGTTGTGACTTTTCCAAAGAGTTGTGACTTTTTCAATAAGTTGTGACTTTTCCAAAGAGTTGCGCCTTTTCCAAAGCATTGTGACTTTTCCAAATAATTGTGACTTTTTCAATAAGTTGTGACTTTTTCAAAGTGTTGTGACTTCTCGGAAAGGTCATGATCTTTCAGATAAGACACAAAAAACGTTTGTTCATACTACCCTTTGTTGACTATAAATAGAGGGACTTCCTCTCATTTTCCAACCACAATTTTTTCTAATCTTCTACTCTTCTTCTTCTTGCATTTTAAAATTCCTTGTGCAATTTATTGTCATTTGAGTGAGTTTGAAGTTTAGCAGAATATGAGGTACCACTATTCTGATGAAGTAAGTGTTCTATCCTAAGAGGGCATATTCCATAACCTCGAGTACTTGAGGAAAATTGTATAATTTTGATGATATAATAATTATACTTTTGCTCTATATACATATTAGTATGTAATGTTCCAATATATGAAGTTAACATGATGTAGTCTAAAGTCATTTGTTTTTATTAACAATTTCTCTTGTGATGTAAATATATACTTCTGAATATCTTTTTCTAAAATTTAGAGAATTTTCACAATTTGTTTTTGATGCTCAAGACAAAAGAATGACTTTATTTATCAGTATTACTTATGTGATTTAGACTCCAAGCAAATTTTCTTCAAAATAGTTATAACTATATAAACATTGCCCTTTTGTTTTACTTATTTACTATTTCTTAATATTTCAATATTTTAGACGAAGAAAAGTTCATATGACTTGTCATAACGCTCATTGAAGTTTGTATTAGTTTAATTTTTATCATTTATTTAATAACTAATTTTATGAGATAAATATTTTCATTAATGCAAATATATATATTTACATTTGGGTATGTATTTGTATTTAAATTAACGTATTATATATGTCACAAATGTATTATCAAGTTAACGAGACCTTCTAACTTGAAAATGTATTATTTTAAAATGTTCCGAGTTCTTTTTTAAAAAAAATAAAAAAATCTCACAACAAATGTGAAAATATGTGAATATATAAAATGTAGTTGTTCTCTTCACATGTTGATATGACATCTAAACAATTTAACATAGTATACACATGCAAAACACATTTGGTTAGATGACAAGAAAAATACAAAATAAATATTGTCTATAAGGTAATATTAGTGAGATAAGACTAATTACATGATTGAATATAATCAATTTGAAACAAATATATACATAATTGCATTTATCTAATAAATTTTTTTATTGACCATCTTCATAGGTTTGCGTGAATAAGAGATATATATGATGATCCACATTGAACATTCACAAAAGAACCTGCAATATTATTTTTTGCTAAGCTTATTATTCAAATCTTCGCTTAAATAAGCAAATATTACCATAACGTTTATTTTTGAAATTGTTAATCACGTGCAACGCAAGGAAGTATTAGATTAGCGACGCTTTCAATCTTCATTAGTGTAATCAATTTGGAACAAAACTAACATATTACATGAAGCTAATCAAGATGTCTTTGGTCATATTTATAGGTCTAGTTGAAAAAGAGACGAGCTAATCATCATAATGCAACTTTTGAAGGAAATACAGCTATTGTGAAAACTTTGATATTGATAATTAGGATATGAATGACTTCAAACTCCTGGAAGGTATCCGTTATGTTGGAACAATGTCATAAACAGAACCAAATGTAGCTTCAAGCAATATTACATATCTTCTTATTACTTTGAGCTTTCGCATCATTAAATGCATCTAATTCAAGACAATTTGTCAGACTAAATGGAATATTATTTATAAACAAATATTTTGTAACTAAGAAACATCCATACAAACAAACCCCTTAAGACATATGCCATATATTGAACAAAGAGAGTGCATGTTTTACTGCTTCACAATTGTAGGCATGAACTAATATTTAGTAACTAAGAAAAATTCATATTGAAAAATTCCTTAAAGACATATTCCATATATTGAACAAAGCAAGTATTCATGCTTTTCTGCTTCACAATTGAACACATCACGAGACTAGGCAACCACGTGCAACACATATGCGGTGAATCTAGTACTACCTTAAAAGCATGAACTCCCAAACTTCATTATTAAATTACTATAATACCCCCAACTAAAAAACACAAATTAGTTTATTTATTTATTTATATATCATAACTATCAACAGGGTGAGTTAGGTAGCCCACAAAGTATCAAATCAAAGGTTTTTGAGTCCTCCTTCGAATGCCGCCGAGTTTGATAAATTTCAAGTTCGGATGAAGGAGTGATCCCCATTTGAGTGCAGCCTCTCTAGTGTGTGTGTGTATATATATATATATATAATAATAATAAGCATGATAGTACAAACAATAAAGTTTGATAGGTAACTAGAAGTAACAATCACCATCGACGGTGAAGGCAAAAGCAACGTATCCATACCATACAAGTCAACCAATCACAGAAAAACAACAACACAAGGCTATGCAATGCACATGTGATCAATACATGAATAAAGTAAAAAAAATTGAGGTTGTCTTGCTTGTAGTCCCGTTGACTCCTCTGGTTAACTACGGAACCTGCCTCAGTTCAACTATAGATGTAATAATCATAAAAATTCATAATTTAGTCTATGGGATTTTCAGAGCTTATCAACATATGCACTATGCGTGTAGTGCAACTCAAAAATATTTCACGGGATCATAATATCAAGTAACATAATACTCTATCAATAAAAAGTGTTGGTGTATGTTTAAAGAAAACCTCTCTGTTTTACCCTTTTTTTTTTGTAAAAATGATACTCCGACAAGCTTGGACAGTAAAACAATTAGATTTAAAGTAATAACTTCTTTAAGACATAGAACCTCAAAAGTAGTGCGTTTTCTTCCAAAAATTTTGAATTTATGTCAGTAAAATAATAACCCGCTTCCTCATAGCAAAAAATAAGTGGAAAATCATTTCGAAAATAATTGTAGGTCTCAAATACATCTTTCCACGTTTCAAGATACAAACATGTCAAATGTAGATGTTATGCACATGATTTCATACAAAAACACAGTCCAGTCATTCTTAGATCAATCATAACATAAACAATCGGAGAAACACCTGTCATAGTACAGTCATACTAACATGTAACTCCAGTTAATCCAATTCCAAGGCCTCAGGCCCATAAATACATTAATAAGACAATAAATCTAAAAAATAACTATAAAGGCACATACTGAACCAATCAAACTCAACAAGCATAAGTCTAAGTTTCACGCAACTATCACGATCCAAAAATTTGAGTCATGATGAAAACTGCTATAACCCACCAATAGGTAAGCCAACTCGTAACCCAGAACAGCAAGTAACATACATACAAGGTAGGAACAACAAATATCAAGAGATATAGAATAAACATTAAATGAAGCAGCGGAAGATAAGAATAGAAAAAAAAATATATATATATATAGAGAGAGAGAGAGAGAGAGAACCAAAAAGAGATCCAACCCAAAATCTGGTATTCATATGTACAGAGCTACTATAAAGAGTACAAGTCTCAAAAGTGGACCAAACTATATAGAGATCCAACCCAAAATCTAGTATTCATATGTACAGAGCTATTATAAAGAGTACAAGTTTCAAAAGTGGACCAAACTATGTACAGTCTTGTCTCAAAGGAAAAAGCTAGTCAAAACTAAATAGAAGGAGACATGCATGATCCAGAATGCCATAAGCTCACCTTCGCCTCGAAATGTCCCCTCAACCGATTTAATATCAATGTTGGCGACTGGTGTTCGGACCTACAACACAAAAACAGATGTAAAGTGGAGTATGACTACCAAAACAACATGTACCTAGTAGCATCATAGACTGAATGAGCTTGGAAAGTAAAAGCAATAATGAAAAGTGGAAAGGGAAACAACGAGAGACCATAGAATGAAAACACGAGCTAATGAAAAAAGGAACAATAAAAGGAACAATAAAGTAAATAGCTAGCTAAACCTAACTAGACCCTTTTATCGCAAAAGGGACACTCGTGCAGAATTTAAAGTAAATAATCCAAACGGACCCCCATAAACCCGATGGATACATATAAGAGCTAAGGAACTACTAAAAGAACTTGAGAACACTTCCAAAACTACCTTGGCCTTCCACTGACTCAAACTGTGGTAAAGGCAACCCAAAACCCCAAAGAACCACCGAGTCTAAACTCGAACACGACTAATAGAGGTGTGCCTGGACTCGAACCGAGGCTAAAAAATAAGTTAGGGGCTCAAACCGTGACTAAGGATATACGCCAAGGCCTCGAACCTAGCTAAATAGAAGGTACGCCAGGGTCTCGAACTCAAGATATCTTGAGAAACTGAAAAAAAAAACTAGATATTACTAACAGTGCCCCATGAAAAACATAGAAGGGCACTTGGCACCACTAGAATATGACAACGCGTTCGCCTACGTGATCAGGGTTTGATCTTAGTTAAAACCCATTTTATTGTTTTTATTATACGTTTTGAATTTAAAGGAGACTTATTTTAACATTAAAATCAAGCTATCACACTCAAGAACTCCATTTATTGTTTTTAGTATAAGTTTTGAATTTAAAGGGGGCTTATTTATAACATTAAAATTGAGCTATCACACTCAAGAAAGTAAAAGTCTAGATATTACCTTAAATGCTTGAACTCATATTATAACAAAGTACAGTTCAAGTATTAGAGGGTGTTTGAATTGGCTTAAAAGTTGGTCAAACCTACTTTTAAGTTAGTTTTTGACTTCTCGAAATGTTTGAAAAATATAAAAATTACTTAAAATAAGTCAAAATGACTTAAAATAAGTTAGGAAGTATTTGACAAGGTTAAAAATAACTTAAAAACCAAATAGATAGTTAGACATGTTGTTACTAAGGTCTCTTAACCGCACGAAGGAGGGTAAAAATAAGGCTTAAATGTAGTTGTTTTTATTTATTAATTATTATATATATGTAATTATAGTAGTTACCTAGCAGTTTAGGTAGTTATTTGGTGATAAATTGTACTGGGAAGAAGGGGAATACAATCAGTTTTTGGGTAGGATTTTCTTTAGAGGTTAAGGTTCGAAATACCTTGGGTGTTAGAAGTATTCTTTACTATCTATTTGTAAGACATATTCTAATTATTATTAGCAGTAAATATTAGTTGAAGTGTTGTTCCTACTTTTGTCTTGTGTTTGGAAGTTTATAGATTTATTGTTGGAGAGTTGTGGGTTCCTAATATCGTACTTTTTAATTTTTTACTTAAAAATCATTTAAGTTTGACTTTTTATTTTTAATTTAAAAGTTATTTTTTTTAAGTTAATCCAATCATGCTCTTAGTTCAGAGCTCATATTTGATCTATATATCTATATTTAATATTTTCAATATTGTTCAAGCTATTAGTGACCGACACAAATTCTTATGTATACATTTATTATTAATTAACTGGATATACACGAGTAAGTATTGAAGAGGGTTTTGGTAACACAAGAAATGGACCCATTTGGGTTGTGAAAACGAAAGGAGTGGCTATGTTGACTCCACGACTCCAATAATGTAATTGGATGAGAGGTGAGGCGTTGAAGGTATGAGATAGACAGGTCTATTATACACTTGTATCCTTTTCCCAATTCCAAACATCGGTAGAGCAGCCAGTTGGAAATTGTGGTGGGTATTGAAGAAAATGCTGAATGATGAAGTAGTGTTACATCCATGAAAGGTATATCTTCCTCACAAACATTATCAGCCTTTGCACTAACATACATTGGCTGTGCTACACGTAACAGCTACATCAAACCCACAATTGTTGCTAAGAAAAGCAACAATTCCCACACACCCTCTTCTAAGGTACTCTCTCCTTAATCATATCCTTATCCTACACTAATTTTACATTTGTGATTGAGGTACTAATCCTTTGTTTATGTTGATACTTTAATCAGTATAAAAAGATAATCATCAGTTGACGGATGTTCACCATGTATTATGGTGATCACTGTCTTCCAATTCAAAATCCAGGGGTTCCAGTTTGAAATTAGACCAAGCCCCTCTGATTTAGTGTGTTCAAAATATATTATTTTTACTTATTAGTGAATTTTTTAAAACATAAGACGTGGTTTGAGCTAAAACTATTGGGTTTGGATGAACCCATAACTTCTAAAACTACATCCACCCCTGCAGAGAAGTAAATTGTGCTGCTGCATCGGGTTTGTTCTACAACGATAAGGAGCCAATTTCATTTTGCTTTTCGAAAATAGTGAAATGAGAGATATAAAAGTTAATAGGACTTCAAGAAATGATAAACAAGTATTTAAGGAGAAAAAAAAAAAGAAGAAAAAAGAAATGGGGTTCTTGTAACCTATCTTATGTAGTTGAAATGTTTATGCTATCTGTTGCAAAGGTGGTTGCTTGGTGGGAGAAAAGCTATCCACGTTCAAATAGTCTTATATATATATTATGGTCATTAACCTCCCCTCTGAATTATCATTTTCCCCGATTTCCCTGCTCAATTTGAGTATAAACTAACCTCCACTATTAAAATTTAGTAGTATCATAGTTTAGAATTCTAAATTTAATTTAAAGAATCATTAGCTGTAAAGTTTAAAGAGATTTCGTTCAATTAAGGAAAAGAAAATAAAATCTACTAGTGATTTGGGTTGTCCAGTCAGTTATACCTTTTTTTAAGGAATGTAAGAGATTGCTTGCACTATGATGTAAATAAGCACTTTAATGAAAAACTAGGGGGAAGATTGTATAACTGGACTTAAGAATTATCTAGGAAAAATAGATTAAACATGAGTAATAGGATATGAAACATAGTTTTGCTTTGATCATGGCCCAGAAAATCTCACTATTGAAGGACCCTAAACACTCATTTTGATATTCAGCAATTTGAAAATAAGCACTTCCTCGTTTATTTTATGTGTTTTAGTTTGATGGGAAATAAGGAAAACTTTTGAATCTTGTGGTCTTAAACTCTAGATGTGTATAATGTATGCCTTTTGAATCTTGTGGTCTTAAGCATGCTATGTAGGATATTGAATTTAAGAGTTACTAAATATAAAAAGTGTCCCTTTTTATAAACAAACTAAAAATGAAAGTAATACACATAAATCGAAATAGAGGGAATAGTTCTTTTTGTTGATGATATCATGAAATAGAACCATACAGAAGTTGGCATCATTTTTCTACCTAAAGACAAAGATTACATTTTGATTTTTGAAGTACTCTAATTGGCTTGCTTTTTAGCAATCACATATCTTTATGTTATCCATAGGGCGAGTTATCAGAAAGGATAGAAGTTATGAAGAAACACTAGCTCGCTTTGTCAGACATATAGGTAGTCCATTTGCTTTGAGGTGATTGGAAATGCTCTTCTGCCTATCTGTTGTTTTTAAATAATTTTGCTGCTGTATCTCTACGTTGCTCACAACTGGATATATATCATTTGTATGGCCACTAGACATGCAAGTGCTAGAAGTTGATTTTGGGAGTAATTTTCATTAAGGGCTGGAGCTGGTCAAACTGAAAAGTTGTTTAGGAATCATTCAAAAGTATAACTGAGAAATTCTTAAATTGGACACAAACAGTTTTTGGGATGTCATGGGATACCAAACCATGTATTAATCCATCGACTGGAAATGTGTCCTAGTATGCCAATCTTTCCTAGTTTTTAAAACTATATGTGCTTACTTTTTACAACTTTTGAAATATTTTGATAATTCCACCTAGAACTGACAAGATCATCCTGTAATTTGAATGTCCTGCTGAATAATTTAAATCCAATAAACTTTACTTATTCGACTTTGATTAGGATACTGATACGCCTCCTCCAAGGATTACATCAAACTTGAAGCAGAATTTGCAGTTCCTAAAATTATGGAAGGTCAGTCTTGAATTAATATCAATGGAACCTGTTACTAGATCAAGTATATTATTTTCAGCAATTCATATAGTGGAAAAATCCTTTAGGAGTTCCAAAAGAGAAAATCCAGTACTCCAAAGCCTGCTACTAGTTATCGTAAGAAGAAGGTGGAGAAGGAAGAACTGCCAGACGATGAAGAGATCTACCGTGATCCTACATTGGCGCTATACTAGTAAATTTTTTCCAGGTCTTGTCTAGAATGAATTTTCTTGTTTAGTAAACATGATAGTGGGTGAATTGACAAACTACTTGTTTTTTTTTTAATTTCTGTAGTACAAATCAGGTATTGGATACTGCTGTTCCCGTTTTGCTTGTTGATGGATATAATGTGTGTGGATATTGGCCAAAGTTGAAGAAGCATTTTATGAACGGGAGCCTTGACATTGCTCGCCAAAAACTCATTGATGAACTTGTATCATTCAGTTTGCTAAGAGGTTTGGGTCTTTTAATCCTTCAATGGGCCTGTTCCTATGTTGCATAAAAGCTTGCTAGAGCATATGTGGTCAAATGAATAAAGTTGTCTTCGTGTGACCTATATGTCATGGATTTGATCCGTGGAATCAGCCACTGACACTTGTGTTAGGATAGGCTGCCTACATCGCACTTCCTTGGGGTGAGACCCTTCCACTATCCTGCATGAATGTTGTATGCTTTATGCACTGTGCTGCCCTTTTTATATGTGCATCTCAATAATCACTTGAAAGGCTCATAACTATCCTTGTAGTGAATTCCGTCTGATACTTCTATTTTCTGAAGTAGTTTATCTGATACATATTCTGCTACTCTTTTTGTTTAGATGACTTTTTTTCTAGCAATTGTTATATTATTCTGCTAGCTGTAGCAGTTTTCTTTTGTTTTTAATCAGATTATTGGCATCTCGCACATTGAAATGAGCTGGTAGAAATCCCATATTGTCAAAACTAGTTGCTCATTGTATACTTTATTCATGTCTAATTACTTGTCAATTGGTAAATGTTGCCATCTCATTTCAGTATATTGCAGAGGTGAAAGTGGTGGTTGTATTTGATGCTATGATGTCTGGAATGGCTACACACAAGGAAGACTTTGAGGGGTAATTCCATTAGACAATGAAAAACAACCCCATAGTTACCTTCTGTGGATCTATTTCTGTCTGACAGACAGGCTCCCGGAATTTGCTATTATTTTTCTGCTCGTCTGTCGTTACTGTAGTTTCATATGAAGTCAGATTTTTGTCCTCCTTTCAATAGGTAATATGTGGATATGCTGTTGCACACTAATGCTATATGCTATTGATTGTTAATAATAGCAAGTCAGTGACCCATGTTTGTGAAACATTTTTGGGCCCTGATGTGATATCATGTTTATTTTCATATTTACTTGTTTTATTCATTCTTCATAATATGAAAAGGAATTATGAGTCTGGAATTGAGCATACTTTCAAGGATTTTTTATTGTATTTATTTTCAGTTTCTATATTTTCCCACTTTTGAGATGTTCTGGTGACTAAAGAAGAAATCTGATTTCATTATCATATTTATCATGTTCATTGATATCTGATTCAGAAACCAAACATCTAATGGTAAGTTTTCTAATGACAGTTTATTTATACATCTACTTCTCAATTTCTTAGTTCTTTTATCAATCTACTTGTCCTGTTGAACTCTTGAATGCAGTCTAGACTAGACTGTTTAGTAGTAGAGTTCCATGACACACTTCTTCATTTTGCAGCGTTGATATAGTTTATTCAAGTGAAACATGTGCTGATGCATGGATTGAGAAGGAGGTGAGAATGTGATGTAGCTCAATTCTAGAGAAGATTTATCATTTTTATTTTCAAGTTGCTGGGTAAATAACTTTATGTGTTAGTACTTAGTACTAGAAGTATGTTATCTTGATAGCCTTTTTGGATGGTAGTTTTTTTTTTCTGCAAGAACTATTGCAAAATTAATGCCCATTTGCATTAGAAGTTAAAACTGAAAATTTGAATCTTCGCTTTCATTTAATAAGGGTTGATGTTCATCTGTTCTTACCTTGTTATCCATGTCACATAATACAGTGCAGATATTGCTGTACAGATGGTGCATTTATTGGATCAAGATGGGTTCACATCTGTGCTCATCCTTTAAATTTCTTTTACAATAAACCATGTCTACCTTATTCCTTAACCAAATTATTGCATGGTATTCACGTGAAATCATTTTATATGTCCCAAGAATTTCCTAGTCTATTGCTGACATTAGAGTTTGGACCACGAGTGGTTGAAGGGTAATTGTACTTGGTATGGTTTAAGTTGAAAGTTATCTCTCCAGTTTTATGTGATTTGTTGCACCACCATTAGATGCAATACTGGGCCTTACACTGAATTATAGAAACTAGTTTGCTTGATGCACATACCTTTATGTGTAATATTTTGCTGATCTTTCTATGGCTGGACTGATAGATTTGTTGTCCATGACATTGAAAGGTGGTCGCTTTAAGGCAGGATGGGTGTCCAAAAGTATGGGTTGTCACATCTGATCATAATCAGCAGCATGCAGCCTATGGAGCAGTATGTACTTCTACCTTGATATGTGATAGGATTCTAAGTAGGAAACTCTAAAGAAAATGATACTGGAAAGAAATAAGCAAAATGTAGAAGAAAGACACTATTGATAGTGGATTTATGGGCAACATTGGATTTGTTACCAACACTTCCCAATTGAATTCAATCGAGTCCAAATGGTTATATTGACTTGTACAAAGTCTCCAATGCTAAAAGGGGGGGGGGGGGGGTGTAAAACCTTAAAATGAAGGTTGAGTTGCACTTAATTCAAGTGAATTTCTTATGCTTGTGATTTCCTGATCCATGTACTAATTGAAGTGTACCGACAACTTTCCCCTGTTGTCTGAATCTGATTATATATTTAGCACTCACACATTTCAATTTTTTCTGGTACTCTAACCTTCTATGAAGGTAAAATGATTAGCTATCTGTTTCAAAAAAAAAAAGTACAATAAGTAGCTATTTCAGCCACAGTCGGCAACCTCTTTTCTTCAGCATCCATCCTTTGGGTAGAGACTAATTTCCTTGTTAAAACTTTGACGGTTCTACCAGGGGGCTTTTGTTTGGAGCTGCAAGGCATTAATCTCTGAGGTAATGTGCAAATATCAGCTTCTTCATGGTGCTTGGCATTAACCTTTGTCATCTCTCAATTTTCTTTGCTACTTCATTTCTTAAAACAGAACAAAGGAAAGCGAGGTTGAGAGTTAAAAAAATTTCTTTCTTCTGCATAATGAAGAACAAAGAAAATAAAAGTATATATCTTTTGTTTTCCTGGGGATTTTATTTCATGAGTGAGATGAGAAGTTTCTATACTGTACATGTTACCTGAACTGAAGAAAATATAGTTTTCTTAAACTTTTCTTCATTTATTCCCAGTCCTCTTATGCTTGTTTTCCTTCTCCATTTTCTTTCTAATGGAAAAATATGGGAGTTGCTCCTCAACTTAATAGGTGTAACTTAACAATCTAAGAGAAGGGGTATGTTGAGTCCAAAAAGGAAGTTCAAGGGCTTAGATGAGAGTAACTATAGTATAAGAGCTTAAGCAATATTCTTCTGTAAAGTCTAAAGCTATATGGTCTTTTCCCCCTTAGGTATTGTGTAGAACTACTGGTAAAATTGCTTTTGTGCAATACTTGTACTCAGTAGAATAGTCTTATTTTGACTCTAACTGACATTTGGATTAGAGGCTTAAGAATGTGATCCGTGCTGTTGACATTGGCACCTTATCTGACTTTGTTTTAGTTAAAAATGTCCAACACCTGTATGCTTGTGGATATGAAGATTAGGTGCTTGAATGTTCTTCTAAAGTGTTTGCACTTAATAGTAACAGCTACTGCTACAAATAATCTGCTCCCTAATTCTGATGTAAATTCTCTGATCCTTTGAGATAATGTAGATCAAAGCTTCACACAAGGAGGTTGAGAGAATGCTGCGGGAACATAGGTATATCGCGTAGTTTGAATTTTTTTCGTTTCTTGTCTAATCTGGAGATTACTCAGCTCCTCGGGTCGGAAAAATATTCATTTGAATGTATTTATGGTGCTTTAAGCAACTCACCTTTTCCATATTCTTCTTGACCTTTCAAGAAAAATTATAACACAATTGAATGCTAGTTTGCAGTGTTTTGTTCTTTTATTTACCTTGCAGCTGTTTCTCGTAAAGCATATAAAGTAGTAGACTTTCTGAAAGTGAGTTTTTTAAAATTAGTTTTGAACTTGTTTAAAGTTGAATTGAAGGCATTTCTTGTGATTAGCTTTACTCTAATATATTCTAGTTGAGGTTTGAAGGGACATTGCAGAATCCTTCATCTTTCTTACAGCATGTAGGCAAGAGTTATTTAGTAATTGACCTGCTCGAGCCCCTTGTCCTCAGCTGAGCAGGTGAGAATGTAAAATCTGCATGTTGATGAAGTTTAGTTTTTTTACTTTTTGATGAAGTAAAATGTTACTTTCTAGTCTGTTCTCTTTTCTTCTGATATGAAAAAGAAAATGCTATGTTATGCTAGACAAACAAGTATAACCCAGCACCAATAACAGTATGTACCTCATAAACTGCTTGTAATCTAAACTAACGGCAGTTATCTCGTGAATTATTTTCTTTGTTTTTAGTTTTACTGAAGATGCATAAGTAGAAATTGTTGAAGAAGAAGTTTGACAATACATATTTTGTATGATTGTGTGCGCTGTTGCTTTGTTTTTGTTGTTATTGCTCTTTCCCCTCCTCCCCTGAAGTAGTTATCATTTGCATTGTGGACATTCTATCTCATCAACTATATATAGCTCATCCATTCAGGATACTGCTTTTCTTTCCAGCTGTTGAATCAATTGGCAAAACTAGTAATGATAGGCTATAGTATGATTAACGGATCCTATTCATGTTGTCTTTCGCACTTACATAATTTCATCGACATCTGATGCAATGCTAATAGTTTCTTGATGTATCAATTTTCTTCACAGATCTACTTCTATGCAAGGTAAATTGTTAAAGCACAACCTCGGTGCAGAAGTTGTGGATGCTCTGAAGGACCTCAGGGACCAGCTTTCTCAAAATGAGACGCGCAGATGATAAGTCTCACGAGAGGCTATGTCAGAGACGAAGCAGAATTTTAAGTCAGTGGATGTGAAGTTCTAACTGCTCTAATAGCTTTGTGACGGTATATTTGGATCAGTGTTACAGATACATGTATAGTAAATGTTTCAACCACATGTGTGCATCTTTGGCTGATGCTGCCTTCAACATTCATCCGTGTCTGGGTTATACCTTGTACCTTGTGCCAACATCATGGAGATGCATACATTTTTTGAAACTACTGTTGAGTATTTACAAGAGTGGTATATAAGTTGGATGGAGTTTATTGTTCTAGCTAATGATACTTTTAATATTGCAAAGATCATGTTCCTGCCTCAAATTATGCATAGTGGTCTAGTTTGCTTTGTTCATTCCCCTACAGTGAATTATTTATGGGTAAATTCCTCACATGATACTTGACTAATGACTGAAATCACAAAGCTATATTTCATCATCCATAAATAGCAGAATCTAAAACTCATATTTTTGCCTAGTAAAATACATTTACACATTATTTTCAGAGCCCAACCCACGTATTAGCCGTATTTTAAATCCAATTGCTCTATATATATAATAAACAGAAAGTAAAACTCTCACGGATTTGGCTGTACATTGGTAGGTTTAGAAACCGCCCAAATCATGAAATGTGCATCAGATGACTGAACATGGGTAGGGGCCATTCAGTTTGAAATCAAGTAACTCCATCCGTTTAAAAAAAGATTGATATAATTTTTTATACATAGTTTAAAAATATAAGAGATAAGTATAGAAAAACACATTTAAACTATTCATTTTTTTGAGTTTCATACGCAAAGGTACAATCCGCACAAAGTACTGGCACTAAGTAGCCAAAAAATAATTAGCAACCAAAAGGCCTCAATTAATTGGCACTACTTAGCCACTAATAAAAAGATGCGCCTCTTTTTAAGGAAAGAAATTGTTTTGTCAAACAACATTAATTAATTAATTGAAAAGAATGCGGTTACATTTACAGAATGAAAATATTTTTATCCCTTTATTAGCGTGTATTGAATAGTTACATATTTTTTTTCATAAAAAAATTGTTTTGTTCGCATTTCTCTCTTACAATACAACACAAAATTGACATCACTTTGTTAATCTCATTGAAATGTAAAAGAAAAAGGGTAGATAATAATATGAAACATATTCATATGTATACACTGTTAGTTTGAAATTTGTACAATTTTGATATGTATGCATCATTATAATATATTTGTACAATTTTGATATGTATACTCATTAAATTATATTTATATAATTATGATATGTATACATCTTTAAGTTATATTTGTGTAGTTCTAATATATATACATCATTACTTTGTATTTTGTACAGTTCTGAAATGTATACACTTCTGGTATGTATACGCCACTAAATTGTAATTTATATAGTTCAGATATGTATACACCATTAAATTATATTCTGAAATGTATACATTTTTGATATATATAGTCTATCAAATTAAAAGTTAATATGTATAAACATCTTATATGAATGTCTCAAATAATTCATTGAAATGGGGTATACATTTTCTTCCCCTTTCTTCTTCGTGGTACTTCCACTTTTTTATTTGAACTTTGAAATATGTGGAGAAAGAGGAAATTAAGAAATAGAACATAAAATTTAGGAGAGAAGAAAGGGGAAACTATCGTAAGAAAGAATTTTAGAAAGAAAAAAAAATAGACAAAAAAGAGAGAACTTTGCATTAAAACAGTTGACAAATAATAAGAAGAGAAAAAATAGGAACAATAAAATAATGAACTTTTTATTTTCAAAATATATATGATAGATTAAATATAGTCAAGAAAAATGAAAAAAAAAATGATTTAGCATATCATCATACACAGGTTGAATGTAGATGCGAAGGAGAAAATTTAGGCAAAAAAAAAAGAGTATATGCATGTATGAAAAAATCTTAAAGAGATAAACAAAAAAGTAAAAAAAAAAAAGTTGAAAGAATTGTTATTACCAAAGAACTGTTTAAAATAAGAAGAGAGATAAAGAAAGGATAAAAAATAATTTTAAGAAAAAACGTTTCTTGAAAAGGGTTAGAAAAAGTTTTCAAAGAAAAAAAACGAGTAAAAGAGACATAGCTAATAAATGGCAAATAGATTTTAAGAAATCTTTTTTTTGCTAAAAAATTATAAGTGGGCTGTTTATTGCCAATTTTAACTATAACATGCCATGCTGTGCCATTTGAGAGTGTGAGGTTCATACTTAAACTATCACTTATTAGTTTGACAAACACACCTCAATGGTGTGTGCAATAACTCTCTTTTTTTTTTGAAAAAAAACTTGACACGTGGATAAAATATTCCACCTTGACAAAAATTGAATAATAAACTATTAATATTAATTAAAAATTACAGATTAAAGTATTACTATCCCAAAAAAAATTATTTTTTTAAAATAAAATTTAAATTATTTTTCTTATCCCACTCCACCACCTCCTCTCCAATACCTCCTCCCCCCCACCCCCCTCCCGAACCGGACAATCCTCCATCCTTTTATTTTTTTAAAACTTCTTTTATAAAATATTTTTGAGAAAATTCATAAATTAAAATTCTACCGTACCCTATTTAACCCTCCGCTCCTATTTTTTTTTTTTTTTTCATTTTCCTTATTGTGTTGGATATATACATATATTTTTTTTAAAAAATTCTACTTGTGTACCAAATATAACATAAATAAAAATTTTGTTTTTAAAAAAAAGTCTTGCAGCAGCAAGTAAAAACTACTTTCCTAAAAAGATATGTATGTATATAACAAAACGAGAAAAAAATGAAAGCGGAGGGTTAGGTGGAGTGGGAAAGAATTATTTTTTTGAAAAAATAAAATAATATCTAAATTATTATTTGAAGGGGGGGGGGTTAGATGAAGTAAAAAATTAAATACTTTTATAAAAGAAATTTAAACAAAAAAAAAAACAAAAACAAAAAAATGTGTGTGTGTGGGAGGGGGGGGGAAGGGGGGGGGGGAGTAAGGTGAGAGGAAGTGATGGAGTGGGGTAAGAAAAATATTTTACATTTTAAGAAAATCTATTTTTTTTTGGGATAATAATTCTTTAATCTTTAATTTTAACTAACACTAATAATTTATTTAATTTTTGTTAAGGTGGAATGTTTTGTCCATGTATAATGTGATGTGATAACTTTTTTTAAAATGAAAGAGAGAATGTAGTACACACACCATGAAGAGAGTGCAATGAAAGAGAGATGTGTGTTTCTCAAACTAATAAATGATAGTTTAGGTATAAAACTCACTCTCTCAATTGTTTAGGTATGAAACCAAAAAAAAAAAAAAAGAATAGTTTAGGTGTGTTTTTGACACTTATCTCAAAAAATAATAATGACTTTACAATCTTGTTATCCTAAATTAAAGTTGTGTGAAATATACCAAAACATCATTTAATCTTATGGTCTTAAACATGCTATAGAGAAAGCTGAAATTGAAATGTTGCCAAAAAAAAAAAAAAAAAAAAAAGAGGAAATGAGTCATTCTTTGTCAAACAGATTAAAAAGAAAATTAGCTCTTTCTTTTTGAAATGGAAGGAGTATTACAATTTTTGGACTAAAATCGAGATTATATAATCTGCATATATAACTTATTTATTTTGGGATAAGTTATTCAGATTATAATGTTGATTTTAATATCAATTTAGCTAATACTCTAACTAAACAAGTAATAAATTTAATTTTAAACGTTAAATCGAGATAGTCCAACTAATTCTTTCAACCGAAAAGACCCCTTGGTGTTTAGGCTGTTTTGAAAAATGGTACTTACACATGTCTATTACTATATGGTATCTATCTTCAAGTCCATTGGTTTAGGACTAGGATGAATAATTCTAACGTTAGTATATTTAAAATAGATTAATTTGATATAATTCATGATTAGGATATAGAATTCTAATACAAAAATACAATAGATAGTCATATGGTGAGAACCTCCTATGTGCATGAGTTAGCTAAGAAGACAAAATATATATGGAAAAAGGCCAAATATACCCTTAGACTATCCGAAAAGGTTCAAATATACCCTTCATCCACTTATTTGGTTAAAAATACCCCTCACTCTACTTTTTTGGTCCACCCTTACCCTTAAAATTAATAGACTTTTATTAAATTAATTGTATTATTACTATATATGATGTGGCAGATTTCTATTTGCTGAAATTAAACCCCATCTTCACTCCTTAATTTAACCCACCCTATGACCCAATTACCCATTTAATTCAAACACCCGTCCCTTTCGTTTGGAAACATTTATGGTGAATGGTTCTTCAATTGACTGATTTCTGGGAAAAATATTGGGCATTTTTCATTATGTGTATCACGAAAGGAGCATTGTATGATTTGAGTTGTGAAGTTATACAGAATGTATTTTCCCTATTCATTTATGTCTAAAATCTTTTGTTTCTGCATGAGAAGAACAAATCTCTCTTGCTTTATTTTTTGAACTGATGTTGTATTGAGTAAATCAGAATGATATTTTTGCTCAAAAAAAAAAAAAACTAAAATGTATTTCTTTTGTTTTATGAGAAGGAGCCGCATCCAGTTCTTCATGGGCGACGGTGGCGAGTGGTTCACTAAAATTTTCTCAAAAAAATTACATGACATATATAAAAAAATGAAAAATTTGTTACTCGAAAATTATTGTTTGGGAACAAAATTTCAATATTAAATTATCATAAATATTAAAGAAAATTTTAACTTTCGTTTATATTTTAGTGAAAGTTTCTGTAATTAGTCTAGGTACAAAAATAATTTTAATAAAAAATCAATTTTCATTAATATCAATATTTGGCTAGGAAACAAAAAATTAAAATTAAACAATGTTAGATTAAAATTCTATAAATAAGCTTTTCTAATATTTATAAATTTAGTTATATAAAATAATGTTATTAGTAAAGGGTCGGGTGTTTTAATTAGATGGGTAATTGGGTCATGGGTTGGGTTAAATAAAGGACGGAAGGTGGGGCTTTAACTTTAGCAAATAGAAATCTACCACATAATAAAAAATAATAATAAAAACAATTTAAGAAAAAATTGTTAGTTTTAAGGGTAAGGGTGGACCAAAAAGGTGGAGTGAGGGATATTTTTAGACAAATAGGTGGATGAAGGGTATATTTAAACCTTTTCGGATAGTCCAAGGGTATTTTTGGCCCTTTTCCGTATAAAGAATTGTTTGTGTTAAGGTAAGTTTTAGTTTCTATTATGAGTTTATGTCTTCGACAAACATGTGAGGCCCGATGAGTTGTTGTTTAGCCTTGCGGGGCACTTGGCATGTTTCTGGGTGGTTTACATGTATGGTATAGTCCGATATATAGGGGATTTTATATTGAAAATCGAAGAAGTTCCAAGCCCTACTCGTGCATTCGATTTAACATTCGAAGATTAATATTCCTAAGGGGGAAGGATGTAACATCTCAGATTTTTTAGGTTGTCCTTCATTCTGTGTCGAAGGCTTACAAGCCTAAATTTTAATTTTTTTTAGGGAAAAAGGACAAATATATCCTCGAACTATCATAAATGGTATGTGTATACCCTTCGTTATACCTTACGTATGTATATACCCTTGCCGTCAATTTTTTAGGCTGTGTATACCCTCAACCCAAACGGAGGGACACATGGCATCAACCTAGGCATTCATCCGATTTTAATTTATTTACCTAAAAATAAAATTACCCACTCAACTATCCATTTCTAAGATCCAATTAAGACCCGAATTAAAAATATGTTCCCAAAATCGCCAGATGTATGCTAGAGTTTGAGATTATTATTTTACTGTGTGATCCAACGGAGGATTTTAACCTCAAATGCATTGTTCTCCATCCTTCAAAACATCTTGTTCTCCACCTCTAATCTATGCATTATTCTCCGCTGTTGCAATTTTGTAGGAAATTATTTTTGTTCTCCAGTATTGCAATTTGTGGGACATGCAATTTCTTATGGATTGTTCTCCACCCTCTAATCTAAGTTTTCCAAAAGAAAAATTGAATCAGTGGAATCGTTCATTAATCTCTTTTGATAGTTGGCGATGGAGCTCCGACATGTCGACAGAGCTCCGACATGTCAACGGAGCTAATGCAAAAAGAGGTGTCACCCCATCGCTAGCCTAACTCGTCAAAAAGACCTAAAAGACACAGAAGAACACCAAATTGTATTTGAAGGCAGCGCCACCCGTGATGGTTCTCAGTCACGACATCGATGCCGCATCATGCCACCAAAATGATAATTGACAATGCAATTTTGTGGGAAATCATCTCAACAACACTATACGTTAAAAGCCTCAATTGAATCACAACAGGGCTCAACGAACTTGGAAATTAGGATTTGATGTTTAAGTTGGATTTGGTCTTTAATTCGGGTCTTAATTAGATCTTAGAAATGGATAGTTGAGTGGGTAATTTTATTTTTAGGTAAATAAATTAAAATCGGATGAATGCCTAGGTTGATGTCACGTGTCCCTCCGTTTGGGCTGAGGGTATACACGACCTAAAAAATTGACGGCAAGGGTATATACATACGTAAAGTATAACGAAGGGTATACACATACCATTTATGATAGTTCGAGGATATATTTGTTCTTTTTCCCTTTTTTTTTTATAATAACACCGCACATGTTCGGAAACATTAAATTTTAATTAAAATTTGATTAGTTATTATAACCTACCTCAAGGTCGAAACCCCACTTGAACCTCTATTCAGGATCTTTTCCGTTCCAAAGAGCCTCCGTTCAGTGACACACTATCAAATTAGCTAAGAGAAAGTCAAATCAAATGAAATGATACCCAAATTGAAATAAAAGATTTCAGACCCAAAAATCATGTCAAAATAAGATTGTAGGACCCGCACACAAAATCAGTAAATAAACTTCGTCACAAGGTCACAATTAGCTCACGAAACTCATGCCTCGAAAATTAGCACAATCCGAGCACCGATTGAGCTCAAAACAGTCCCACCAAGTTAGGCTCAAGAATGATAACAAAAAGAAATTAAGAACAAAAACTTACAAGGTATACATAATATTAACGACCCAAGAAAGGTTCCCACACAATTCTCCATCAATTCCCAACAAAAAACCCATTGATTTCCTCCAAGAAATGTGCTAAAAAATCGCCTTAGGAGTTGGTCTTATGAGAATTATGCATGCTGAGTTCATGAACACTGATTTAACCAAACTCATCTCATTGCAAGAATTATTAATTATTTCTTACTTATGGCCCAAGTTTACTTGTAGCCCAATTAATACCATAAATAATATTTAATGAATAATAGATCTCGTTCGTACATTAATTACTTGATGGACGTACCAGATTAAGTCTGAACCTCTATAAATTGGTCCTCCCTCCACCTATTAGGGTTATCACATATTCTCTACATTAATTCCATTGTTAACGATTGGGGCAAGGAGGTAGAAACCAAATTACGACTAACACTTCTACTTCTCTCTGTGATGATGTCTTCTGCATCAAGTATGTGCTCCTAACAATCTATATGTAAGATTATCATGTTCAAGATCCTGAAAGTATTTAATCATACATGTGGCATCAGAGCTTGAATTGTTTGAACGGATAATCTTCGTATATCTTTTGCAATTAATTGAAATAAGTCAATGTTTATTTATTTATTTTGTCAGATTCCGTTTAACCTTATGCATAATGATTTTGTTGATTTCATATAAAATTATATATGACCTTGAGTTGTTTCAAGTCATTATTGACATTAACAGCTAGAAATCTAATACACGTATATAAATAATCTAATTAGTTAATAAGAATTTCAATATTACATGCAACTTATTATTTGTCATTTTAATAATTTGTGATTAGCAACACTTTTTAATGAGAAAATTTCTTGTAAGTTTAATTTTGTCCAATCAAATTATATTCAAACTTATTGTTGAATTCTTTTTGTAGTAGCGTAATTTTGTGCTTGACTATTTAAGGTGTTTAGATTCTTATCTTAATAAAGTGTTGTTAGCAGAGTTTAATTTGGACAAATTCTGAAAAATCTTAATCTTCCCATAATGTAATAATTATGTTTTGTTTTAAATTGTGCAATAAATTAAAGTAGTCATTATACTAAATAATAAATAATATGTGTGTACTTTGTGCAAAATAGTTTGTTAGTTACCAAAGTTGCCAAACTAAAATGTATAAAATTATTCACATGCACAAAATTTTATGATATTATGTATGCATTTGTATTAATATAGTTTGTTGGTCACCAAAGTGGCCAAACTAGAGAAATTAACGTCTACACATATAATATTTATGATCACTTGACATATGTGGATTAATACAATTCATTATTTATTGGCATATTCAGTATTCCAAAGAGAGACTAGGTCTGTTTTTTCAACCTGATGCATGTATTATGTTTCTATAGTTTGTTAGTCACCAAATTAAAGTGACTAAACTAAAATGTATAAAATTATTCACATGCACAAAATTTTATGATATAATGTATGCATTTGTATTTATATAGTTTGTTAGTCACCAAAGTGGTCAAACTAGAGAAATTAGCATCTACACATATAATATTTATGATCACTTGATGCATGTATTATGTTTCTATAGTTTGTTAGTCACCAAAGTGGCCAAACTAAAATGTTTAAAATTATTGACATGCACAAAATTTTATGAGATTATGTATGCATTTGTATTTATATAGCTTGTTAGTCACCAAAGTGGCCAAACTAGTATGGTTAAGGAAGAAAAAATATGCACTCATAAAATTGTCATTTATCTATTAAGGTTAATTAAATGTCTTTATTGAAAAATAAATAGATAAATTGACTTTCACTATTGCTAGAAATTAAGAATTTACCTAAAGGTGAATCTATCATACTACGAATAGTGAAAATTATGAGGTAAATTAATATTTTAGTCAAACATATATTGTATATCCAAAGATGTCGTATATGTTTGATAAAAATTATTCAATTACCTATTAAAGATAAAAATGACATTTAAATTATGATAATGTGTCGTAGTATCTACTCAAAGGAGAATTACAATATATTTTTATCGTTTTACTGAATTCACATTATTTTTCTGATTTGTGAGCATGTATATCTATTTTGTAGTTATTCCTCTTCATTTGCATGCTTCGTCTGTTATTGTGTTCAATGGAATGAACTTCTATGAATGGCATGAACAAGTCCAATTTCACTCAGGTGTGATAGATCTTGACCTGACTCTGCTGAATGACAAACCTACTACCATTACTGATAAGAGCAGTGAGGATGAGAAGTCTTTTCATAAATTATGAGAGTGCTCTAACATATTGAGTCTTATGTTCATGCGAATGACTGTTGCTACCAACATTAAGAGTATTATTCCACAAACAGAAAGTGTTAGGGAATACCTGAAGTTTGCGGATGAACATTTTCGTTCTGCTGATAAGTCTCTCACTGGTACACTAATGGCTGAACTCACGACCATGAAGTTTGATGGATCGCGTAGTATGCAAAATCATATCATCGAGATGACCAATATTGCAGCAAGACTTCGGACCTTGGGGATGAAACTGGATGACATCTTCTTGATTCAGTTTATTCTGAACTCGTTGCCTCTTGAGTATGGACCATTTCAAATTAACTATAACGGATGTTAGTGAATTGTCCAGTATGTTTACTTAAGAGGAGTCAAGACTTAAGAAACAAGGAGGTTATTCCATTAACCTCATAGGTCAAGGAGCTGGTAAAGGACTTAAAGTGAAGGCCAACAAATTTAAGAAAAAGAAAGCACCTGCTAAATTTTCACAGGATGCTCATAAGAAACTCAACGCCGATATGTGTCGTTTCTGTAGAAAGGAAGGACACTATCGCTAAATGAAAGTTCTGCTTATTTATGGCATAAACGTTTGGGTCATGTATCCAAAAAATGATTAAAAAAGATTAGTAAAGAATGAAATTCTTTCAAATTTAAATTTTACTGATCTTGATATATGTTTGGATTACATTAAAGGAAAGAAAACCAAACATACCAAGAAAGGTGCCACAATGAGCACTCAACTTCTTGAAATTATACACACTAATATTTGAAGACCCTTTGATGTTTCATTTTTCAGTGGAGAGAAATATTTTATCACCTTTATCGATGATTTTTCACATTATGAATTTATATATTTGTTGAAAGAAAAATCTCAAGCAGCGGGCACTCTATGTTAATGAAGTTGATTGAAAGACAATTAGATAGAAAAGTGAAAATTATTAGGTCAGATAGAGGAGGTGAATATTATGGAAAGTATAACGAATCAGGACAATGTCCAGGTCCATTTGCAAAATTCCTTGAAGAACATGGCATATGTGTACAATATACTATGCCAGGAACACCTCAACAAAATGTTGTTGTAGAAAGGCGTAATCGAACACTTATGGATATGATTAGGAGTATGATGAGTAATTCCTCATTACCCAAATCATTGTGGATGTATGCTTTTAAAACCGTTGTATATTAATTGAACAGGATTCCTAGTAAGGCAGTTCCAAAGACCTCTTTTGAACTATGGATTGGAAGGAAGCCTAGTTTAAGACACCTGCATGTTTGGGGCTGTCAAGCGGAAGCTAGAGTTTATAATCCACATGAAAAGAAATTAGATTCTTGAACAATAAGTGGTTACCTTAGTGGTTATCTAGAGAAATCTAAAGGGTATAGGTTTTACTGTCCAAATCATAGTTCGAGAATTGTTGAACTTGGTAATGCAAAGTTCATTGAGAATGGTGAAGTTAGTGGGAGTGTTGAACGACAAAGTGTGGAATTAATGAGGTAAGGGTAAATATTCCATTACCCGTACCTACTTCCACACCAATAACAAACGTTGTTCCTCTTGTTGAAGAAAACTTTACCAATGTTGAACAACATTTGGGTGAAACACTTCAAGAAGGAACTAACTCACAAGTATCTGACACAAATGAACCACAAATAGTGTCATTAAGAAAATCTCAAAGATACAGAAAATCGACCATTTATGATTATGTGATTTATCTGCAAGAGTTAGATTTTGATATTGGAATTAATAAAGATTCGATTTCATTTTCACAGGCCATAGAAAACACTTAGTTTGATAAATGGATTGATGTCATGAATAAAGAGTTAAAATCCATGGAATACAACAAAGTCTGGGATCTCGTTCAATTACCAGAAAGTTCTTAAAGAATCGGGTGTAGATGGGTCTTCAAGACCAAACATGATTCAAATGGTAAAGCCAGACGTGTTGCCAAGGGATACACTAAAAATGAGGCATTGATTATAAAGAGACTTTTTCACCTGTCTCAAAGAAAGACTCATTAAGAATTGTTTTGGATTTGGTAGCTTATTATGATTTAGAGTTACATCAAATGGATGTGAAAACTGTCTTTCTTAATGGAGACCTCGAGGAGGATGTTTATATGGACCAACCAGAGGGTTTCGAAATTAAAGGAAAAGATCAAATGGTGTGTAAGCTAAAGAATTCAATATATGGACTCAAACAAGCCTCACGATAATGGTATATAAAGTTTAATGATACCATAACATCTTTTGGATTTAAGGAGATTATTGTTGATCGATGTATATACCAAAAGATCAGTGGGAGTAAGTTTATATTTTTAGTCCTGTATGGTGATGACATTTTACTTGTTGCTAATGATTTAGGCATATTGTGTGAGACGAAAGACTTTCTCTCTATAAACTTTGAAATGAAATATATGGGTGAGGCATCCTATGTGATAGGGATCGAAATATTCTGTGATAGACCACAAGGATTATTGGGAATGTCTCAAAAGGCTATATCGAAAGAGTTCTAGAGAGATTTAACATGAACAATTGTTCAGCAGGAATAGTTCATATTCAAAAAGGGAACAAATTTAATCTCATGCAATGCCTAAAGAACGATGTAGAACGAAAAGAAATGAGAACAATTCCTTAATCTTCTATTGTTGGAAGTTTGATGTATGTTCAAACTTGCACAAGACCATATATTAATTTTGCGGTCGGAATACTAGGAAGATATCAAAGTAATCTTGGAATTGATCACTGAAAAAACTGTAAAGAAAGTTTGTAGCATGTTATGAAGCCAGAATTCATGCATTATAGCTGCAAAACTTCATTTCAGGACTTGAAATTGTCGACACCATTACCAAGCCGCTGAAAATTTATTGTGATAATACTGCAACAGTATTCTTCTTCAAGAACGATAAGTACTCCAAAATGTGCCAAACATATGGAATTAAAGTACTTTATTATCAAGGAATAAGTTCAGAAACAAAGAGTATTACTTGAGAATATTAGAACTGATCTCATGATTGCAAATTTGTAAACAAAGGGCTTACAATCAAAGACATTTAAAGAACATGTTCAAAGAAAGAGTCTTGGTTGTACTTATGATTGATACATTTATGATGTTTTTACACTCTAAGCTCAATTATGTGTTTCTGATACATATTAATGAATATCTTGTTTCTCATAATGTTGTACACATTATTGTTTTGAGATATTACAAGATAAGTCTCTATGAGACATTATTGTGGACCATAATGTTATATGCTTTATAGCTTATGAACCTAGTATGATGAGTTGCTAATGTAGTAGTATATGGAAGGAAGTATGTAGCTTAAAATTGATGTACAATCGTCATAACTCGCATTAGTAGTTTGTTATATTGTGGTATGTATGATGTACATTATAGAAGAGATTTATTATATGCGCAATTAATGTTTATGAAATATTAATGTTATATGGTGTCATTGGGCCAAGTGGGAGAATGTAAGAATTATTAATTATTTCTAACTTATGGCCCAAGTTTATTTGTAGCCTAAGTAATACCATAAATAATATTTAATGAATAATAGATTTCATCCGTACATTGGTTACTTGATGTACGTACCAAATTAAGTCTTAACCTCTATAAATTGGTCCTCCCTCCACCTATTAGGGTTACCACATATTCTCTACATTAATTCCATCGTTGACGGTTGTGGTAAAGTAAGGCTAGGGCAAGGAGGTAGAAACCAATTTATGTGCCCCTAACAATCTCTATGTAAGATTATTGTGTTCAAGATCCTAAAAGAATTTAATCTTACACTCATCACAATCACCAGACCCCAGGGTGGCAATCGTGATTCATAATCTTTGATCGGATCCATAGACCCTTTATCGCGATGATCAATGGTGACGATAGCATTGACCAATATGGTTAGTTTTCACGATCACAATGCCAAGCTTGCGATCACGAAGACCATTTTCAATTGTCTTAGCGAACGCGGCTCCAAGCATGTGTACACATTGAACAAGGCTGGTGACACTAGCATCAGTTGCATCAACTCAACTTTAAGTTGAGAAAATGTCCCAACGGGATCTCGAGTTTTGCTTGAAACCCCATGTACACAAAAAGAATTATGCTACCCCACAAGAAATGACATCCCAGTCTCAACAGAATCAACAAATCAACCAACAGAGGTTGTCATGATAGAATGTTGACCCAAGTCAACACTTACAAAAGCAACCAAACAAACATACGCAGAACATCACAAAATCATCCCATTCACCTTGAGATCCGAACCAAAGGTCATTCTAGATCAAACTCAACATTCCAAAGCTAACCACGTTGATAGAATTCTCATCAATGCATGTTTATCAATAACGTTGACCGAAGTTAAGCCTTTGCCAAACTTTCACAATTATTTAGCCTAATGGATCAAACTCACGTCGAAGGCCTCATATCCCGAATAAATCATGCCACTAAACCAAAATGGGTCTTCCAAAGCTAATGGAACTAACAAAAATATCATATGGCATCAGATTCTTCGGATGTTTACCAAAGTTAACACTTTTTACTTAAAAGCCTGCAAAAAAGAAAAAGTCTTACTTAAAACTCCCCCCAACCACCTTGGAAAGCATGCCACCCATCCCAACACACAACATGCACCACACATAAGCTACATGAAGGGAAAAATAGTATAATTATGCAAAAGCAAGAAAATGATCACGAGGGTCATTACAACATCTACTACTAAAAGAACTTTTGTCATCGAAAGTTAAAGAAAATGAAGTACCTAAAGGATCTAAAAGGTGAGGATATTGGGTTCGCATATCAAGCTCAGCCTTCCAAGTAGCCTCCTCGACTGGACGATGCCTCTACTAAACTTTCACCGATGGAATCTCCATAGACCTAAACTTTCTAACCCGTTTGTCAAGAATAGTCACAAGCTCCTCCTTGAAGACTAAGCACCCATCCCATTGAACTAAATCCCACTAAAGAACGTGAGACTCATATGAAACATACCCCCGCAACATGGAGACATAAAAAAACTAAGTGAACCTCGAAAGAGCTTGAGGTAAGACTAACTCATAAGTCACCTCTCCAATAAGCCTAAAAATCTCAAGACAACGAACCTAAGCTAAGTTTTCCCTTCCTTCTGAATCTCATCACACCCTTCATAGGCGACATTTGCAGAAACACATGGCCGCCAACCATGAATTCTAAGGCACGAACTCTCCGGTCAACATAACTCTTCTGCATACTCTGGGCAATTCAAAGCTGCTCCTGAAAGACACAAATGTTATCTATAGAATCATGCAACAAGTTAGTTCCCCCCGGCATGACCTCTAAATCATAATACCAGCCCACCGGAGTCGACAACTCCTACCATACAACGCCTCAAACGGAATCATATTCATACTCGAATGGTAGCTGTTATTAAATGTAAACTCTTCCAAAGCCAAGAATTGATCTCACTAAACTCCAAAATCAATAACACGAGCTCGAAGCATATCCTTCAAAACCTGAACAGTCCTCTTAGATTGACTATCAGTTTGTGGATGAAAAGGTGTATTGAACTGAATTCGGGTACCTAACTCCCTCTGAATAGACCTCTAGAAAAACGAAGTGATGTTCACTTTGAACAAGTACACTTATTTGTTGAATTTAATTAGTGGCGAATATCAAGTGTAATAGTTTGTTGTGACTTGTTAATGCTCTTTACTACGTACCGTCAGTAACATATCTATTTTTTGCATGTGATTCAAAACAATTTAAAGGGCTCCTATTCAGCTGGCCTCATGGTCGGAACTCCCTCTATAGTTATACAAATAAAATCTGTTAGTATTTTTGTACTCAATGAATTTTATACCCTAGGCTATACATATATATATTATTGGATTTTCATTGAGAGCATTCAAATTTGATGGGGGCATTATCTCTATTTGTATCATACTTGCTTCCGTAAACTGGTTTAGTTGTTGACCGAAAGAATCTAGGAGATGACATGTTAACATTGTAGCATTTAGCAGGACTATATATTGATTTTGATGATGAGCTAGCTCTATAAATATCAATTTAATATACTGCATGCAATTATTGTTTTATTACGATTTTGCTTCATGAAACTTACATAGGCAAATTTACCTTACACTAATAGAGTGTGTCTGTAAATAGAATAAAAAAAAAATTCAAACACATTAATTATACAAACGGGACAAAGTAAACATAAATGCAGTCTAGAAGAATGAATTCGAAGTTAGAGCTAAATTTAAAAAGCTAAGCCTTTAGAATGTTTCGGCATGTTTGCCTGTTATGATCTGGTTGTCTACCTACACAAGCCGCTTGTAATTCTTGACTTTTTTTAATTTTGATTCACCATCATTTTTGTGTCTTATCTTTGTTTGATTTTTTCTTTGGATGATAGAACAACATGTGCTAGAGTATTCAGAGGAATTTCCTACATACTCTCGTCAAAAATTGGATACATTGGAACTTCATACGTGTTCAGCAGGTAATCATTCTTGTAGTATGCTGAGCAATATTCATTTTTTTTTTCCCACTTGGTGTTCGGAGCCCACATTGGAGCTCCGACTAAATCCGGATCGCGTTCTCCATACCCAGGGCTCGAACTCTAGACCTCTGGTTAAGGATGAAGCACTCCCACCAGTGCACCACAACCAAGGGTGGATCCAGAAATTCTATCAAGGGGGTTCAAAAAAAAAAATTAAACACGCTAATATTATCACTTAAGTTCACTTAAGCGAAATCTTGAACCCCCTCAACCGTTGGGCTACTCCTTTGATATATATTCAGGTGGTTCAATTTTAAATATATACATGTACAAAAAAAAATCGATCTTATATATATAGTGTAATTTTTTTATCGAGGGGGGTCGGGTGACCCCCCTGCTAGAACTGTACATCCGCCACTGACCACAACCCATGTTGGTGCTGAGCAATATTCATATTCATTCATACGGTATTGCCAAGGCATGAATGATTACACGGCATAACATCCATTTGAAATCGCCTGCACGTACGTGTGTATCCTTTCATGCATAATGACCACATATCGTTTTCCTAAAATATATATATATATATAAAGGGATACAAAGTCAAGCAAATCTCATATTGTCATCCTCTGTGATTCCTTCATTTTCTCCCTCACGTTTTCATGTTTTGTGCTCAGTGTTGTGTGATCTGTAGACTCTAGTTATTGCTTCATTTCTGTTTGTATTGTTCCAAAGACCAGTCATCTTCATCAAGTAATCTAGCAAATCATATATAGGACTCACTTTTTTATCAGTTGCATTCACAGATTCCACAATACTTAAGGCCATCATCCATCATGAATCTATTGACGCTGGAGTGTGCTATTGACCATTTGTGATCGATATCCAATAATATTGAATAAGTATTATTTGACCCTCTTGTCAATTTTATATGTATCAGTCATGCATTGATTGAATTCATCTGTTGTGTTGTATGATGTAGCCATTGCAAAAAATATTTTTCTCAAGAACTTATGGTTCCTCCTGAAGTTTTTCTTTATATATTGCATTAAAGGTGATATAAGCATACACAATGAGGCACCTCCGATGCACAACAAAAGTGATGTATGTTCAGAATACTAATTTCATTCCTATCTGATATGATACATATCTCTTGTCCCATAGGTTTCGCGGATTCTTTCAAAAAATTATTTTCAAGATCATATATATTCTCTGAATCGACCCCAACAAAAGTCAATTAAAATTAATATTTTACCTTAATCATACAAAAAATACATATATAATGTAATAGGCAACAAAATAATGTTTAAGTAATTCAGAATTTCAATTTGAATAATAATGAGACATTATATATAATAATTTTATCAGTAAAATATAAAAGTTAGACTAACTCGTTGAATAACCAATAGATATTCAAATTAAACTAATATGCCGCATCCTGCATGTAAGCCGTCAAAATTGTACGTATACTGCTTTTAAGAAGCTACCGTTGACAACAACAACATGTATGCAGTATTCCCATCCTTTGGGGCATAAAGAGTTACATATTCATCCTCTACTTTTTTCAATCTTGTACCAGACCAGTCAGGATTTGTATACTTCACCATATACAAATAACTAGGCAGGCCACTCTCCATACGAATCTCTAGTTTTACCTTTTAATATCTCTAGTGTTTTTTCTTTTACCCTCCATGCCTTCATGTTGTTCAACTCAACACCATATTTGTTTCTAATGTCACATTGTGTATCAGCTGGAGAATACTGTTTTAGAATCGTCAACATTACTCGTTATCAAGCCTCCAACAAACTTTGCATTAGCATGTCGTTGGGTATAAAATGTTGATTCATTTCCACGTGTGAACATAATAGAATTTTCTCACCTTTAATATATTTGAATTATTAAGGCAAGAAGGCTTCAAAATTCCATGAGCATTGATCATCTACACATACAAGATAATACCTGCAAAATTGAATGACATCATATAGTAATTAAACATATTATAGAAAAATATACCACAGATAAGTAACATCCAGAATATTGAAATTTAACAGTTGTATAAAATACATCCTATCTACTAAGTACTTGAGATTGTTCTTTGGAGGTTTTACCATGAATTCTTCCTATTTACAAGAATATTAGTCACCTACAAAAAAAGTTACTTACATAAAAAAAAATTGTTACAAAAACGAAGACTCTTTGGACTTGAACCATCAAAAACTAGATCAACTCCGGATTTCGGAATCAAACTTCTTGAATTTGTTAAAGCTAGACATGATATATATATATATATACACCGAAAGCTGTGTTTGGATCCAAAGTTTCCACCGTTGAAGCAGAAAAGACTACTGACATCAGAATACAGAAGCAAATTCTTAACATGGAGCTTACAATACCACACTTCTGACAACAAAAATGGAGTAGTTCTCAATACAAAGTCTATATATTATATAATTCTCTAATGCAACATAACAGTATATTTCAGTATAAACTATTTGAATGTATAAAGTATATTTTGGGCATAATTTACTTGATTGTATGTAATATATATATATAAACTATATGCTTTTTGATTATCTTCTTCACCACCTTTATACCAAGTATTATATATTATTGGACTATATATTATACTAAGTATTATATACCGGAATATATTTTATATTAAGTATAAAATATTTGAGATTCATGTTCTGTGACAGCAAATAGAGCAACAAAATTATTCTGAAACCGATACCAAAACACTAGAAAAAATTGTTACCATAAGTTGAAGTTCGTATATTAGCTCGTTGAATTTGAACTAAAAATTCTCCTTGATAACAAAATGATTTACAACACCCTGGAGTATCTCCTTGTCTATATACAACTGAATTTTTTTTTAACCTCGTTGTGAAATCTGTCATCTATTATACCATTTTTATCAGTTACCATTACATTATGCAGGAGCTTCCCATCTATCGATATAAGAGTTTCAGTGAGTTCAACACATTCTACCAATTGCATATCTTGGGTATAATTAGAACTTGGATTGATAGAATTCAAATTCGTCACAATTTTTCTCCTTTACACAGGAAGATCTGTGAAGGAACTTTTACTTTTCAAATCCAACTATCATTTCAAATTCCTATCGTTGTATGTATATCTTCATTGGAGTAATTTTTCTTCACGAAATAGTTAATTTTAGTTATATCCGTAGAAGTATAAATCCAAAGTATCTCTGTTATTTCATCAAATATGAACCCACTTTTAGCGTCACACCATCAAGAAGAAATTGTTGAAATTAGGTACACTATCCTATTCACTACCGTATTGAAGCAAAATTGCAGTTTCTTCTTTTATGTCAGAAACTTAGATGTGGTTTATATGGGGAATCTTCAGTTTAAGGGAAAAAAAAAACATAACCTCCCTGTCAACAGCGGCTCTATTAATTTTGTAGAATGTTTTGAAATTCTTATGAAAGAAGAGTTTGTGGTACCTTAAATCACTACCATATTTTACAAACGGTCTATTCATTCAGAAAATGCAAAATGGCTATGAAAGTAAATATTAAATGTGCCATAATTGATATTGACTTAATACGGGGGCCATATATATGTAATTGTTTATACAAAAGTGTCTACTTATGTAATTGTTGATATAACCTACCAGAGAATTCCCCTTCCCCATCCAGAAGATGTAATATGGCTCTAATAATTACTTCAAACTTGAATTTCTTGTTTATTTTGGTTTTGGCGTGTACCATTAACAAGTGGGAAAACAGAATGCTTTCATAGCATAAAAGAAGAAAGGAAATAATAAGAGCTCCATATGATGCTTACAATTCAATGTTCATGAAAATCTACCCCAACAAGGTAAAAATGATGGAACAAATGGCTGGGAGATTTTACAACAGACGGATTTATCACCTCAGGTGAGTCAACTGCCACCAAATGTTATTCCCAAGCATTGACCACCAGGCGCACATAAAAACATCACTAACAAAGCCGGCACAAGCTACTTACTGTAAGAGGCTAAGCAGTTGACAAGAGTTTTTTCTGATCATGTCATGCACAATAAAATCAGCTCCTACCTACAGTCACATGCCCTCTTTCTGTTTCAAACACAGGTCTGCAAATTGTTGATCAAGATCCCTACTACTGGTGTGCCGATGGCTCGAAGATGATTGCTGTGACTGTGGCAATTGCTGTTGCTGATATAATGCTCGTAGCCTTCCTCTTTCTTTTTCTAGGACTTCATGCTCCACTGACACAATATTCACACGCTTCAGTTTCCCAAGAAGATAATAAAATGAACTTCCTACGACATTATCAGTAGTAGCTTTCACCAAAATAAAAAACATTGGTAGCTTTTTACTCACCACTATCCCAAAAAACAGAGTTCTTTTCCTATTTGAAGTACATACTTTAACTACAAAAGTTCTTCAGCCATGATCAAGGAAAAAATTAGGCTCTCAAAAGGTTCAAGTTTAATCACTCAAATGCTTTTAGTAAAGGTAGATTTTGCGATGTCCTTTAAGCAGAGATCCAATAGTAATCTATTAAATTATATATAACCCCATTATTCATTAGTTATAACAGGATGGTAGCCACTTTTCTTTTTGTTGCTTACTTTCTTTCCAAAGGTAAATGTTCCAATGTTGGAGGCACCTAAAGCACAAATGAGGGACCCCCACTCTTACCTCAGAGCAGCATCTAAAAACCAATGATAATTTTGCAGTGAATTTTTTTATTCTTATTTTGTTCCTCAACTTTGACCTAGTTCTGTTATCAATTGGAAAAGCAGATAACAACTTTGGTCCTCTCCCAGAAGAACAATTGTTTGGGTTGAATGAACTCCAATAACTCTTCTATTTTTTTATTAGTTATTATTTCCAACATTATTTTCCACAGTTAAAACAACCTTCATAATAAGCAGATGTTTATGTTTTTTTAAAAAAAGAAGTGATAGACAGTAAGAATAAAGCATGCTACTGCATATGCAGCTCTAAATAAGCTATAACAAATTCATCAATTCATTGGAGTTGTAGATTTCCAGGACATCAGTTTTCCACAAGAAAATGGCGGTTTCTGGAATTACCACGAGGTATCCTCATTCCTCCAATGTGCATCCAGTTTTAGGAAAGCAAAACCCACTTTCCCAGCTCATATGAATCCAAGTCAACCCTAAGTTTCGATTATTTACGCTACAACTCATTATCTATGTCATTCTACTTTATAACACCAGTCCAAGCACTGAAAATAACAGGTACAACAATAAAGTATAACAGATAGCGAAGAAACTTACAATACTTTATCAGCTGTTCTTGAGCTAAATTTTCTAACCGCTGCTTTAGGGCTTTATTCTCCATGCTGAGAATAAGATTCTGCTGGTTAAGGAATTCAAGCTCCGCAGACACTTCACAACCTTCAGCCTGGAATAAATTATCAGATCAGCATTTCTAACAAAATACAACATCTATCATCCATCGATTTATCAGAGTATATTACTTAAAGCTTCACATGCCTGCAGAACTTGTACATTTCTTTCCAGTTCAGATATGTATTGAAGCTTCCGAACTCGTGACCGTTGGGCAAACTGTCTGCATTCCATGGCACCTTCTCTTTAGAAAACTTCATAATATGTTAAATAACATCTGGACAATGTGCAACTAAATAACACAAATAGCAGATAAGTGAATCAGTTGGCAAATCCCATATAAATTGTAGATCAATCATATTCTTCCACACCTAAATATCAAAATGCTCCCCCTCCCCCAACCAATCTAATTAGATAATGAATGGTCATTTGATTGGGGTGAAGATTAAGAAAATGTCTTGTGTAATTTGATACATTAAAGCTACCAAGAGAGGTATACTAAATAATAATTAACGTGGATCAATAGCGGGGTAATTTCTTTAAGTATAATGCACATAACGACAAAAATGATTCTCCCTCATTTCAATTTGTTTGTCCTACTTTCCTTTTTAGTCCACTTCAAAAATAATGTCTCTTTCCTTTTCAAGCAACTCTTTAATTCCAACTATCCACATGGCATGCTTAAGACTACAAGATACAGGGCATTTGGTGTACATCTGACATATCTTTAAATTCAAAGTCTCTTTTACTTTTCTTAAACTCTGTATCAAGTCAAAATAGGATAAACAATTTGAAACAGAGGGAGTATTAATTAATGTCTTTGCATTGCACTGCTTTGCAAAACAAAAGCCCCACTCAAAGTGGATTGTTTCTCTTGGTTGGTGGCAAAGGAGGCATGTTAGACACAAGACAATCTCCAAAGAAGGGGTAACATTTTCTGTACTAGATGCCATTTATGTGGAAAGGAAGCTGAAAGTGTAAATCATCTTCTTTTACATTGTAGAGTAACTGCAAACTACGACAAATCTAACTGAACATCAAAAACCTTAAATGGCTGATGCCGAGAACTTCTGTTCGATTACTTTAGTGCGGGAACAGGGGCAACAGGGAAAAGAAGTCATTTTGGTGGATTATATTCCAGCTAGTATATCTGTGGACCGCATGTAAGGAAAGCAGTACTAGATGCTGTGAAGACAAATAAAATCCAATCCAACAGGTCAAATTTAATTGTACACTTTTGATTTCTTTTTGGTGTAAAGAGGAACTTGTCAATGAGGCGGAGTCAATACTAAACCTCTTAGAATCCCTACAAGATTAGAAAAGGATTTTCTTTTGTTTTTTTGCTCACTTGAACATATTCCAGCACTTCCTTTTCCTTAGTGCTGCACATTTAATATACTCATCTTTTGTCAAAAATCATAAATTAATATATGTTAAATTATGTCTTAGGCCTAACTCACACCTAATTTAAATTAGGCCTAACTGAAGTGTGTGACCATCTCAATTAGAGACTTTTATTATTTAATTATATTCTCAACAATATCTTTGCATTAAATTGAATTGATGAAGATAGGAAATATTACTTTTAGGAAAAGGGTCCAGGAACTTCAGGAGGAAAGAAAAAGAACACAGTCAAGTAAGTTTAGGTGGAGGGATGAAGAAATGTTCCTGATATATATATATATATATAATTTTTGTAGCATAAAAATAAACAGATTTGTTGTTAAATGTTAAATCCACCTATTTTTGTTAACATCTATGGATTGATAAGACTAGAACACCATAGGCATCCCTTGAAAAATTCAAAGAGCATAGACTACCCTACTACTTTAGCTGTAGGCCAAATCCTGTTCAGTGTATAATATCTTCAAAGTTTTAGAAGGTACAGACTCAGAATCACAAGACTTATTATCACTGCGCTTATTAAGAGATTCAGAAGAAAAGAACATGCTAAAAAAATTTTAAAAAATGCTAAAATTAGTTCTTAATGAAAGTTAGAATCCCATTTATGGATCAGCTATCCAGGTTATAAGCCTCCAACTAACCGATACATCCAGTAAACTGATAGTATGGCATGCAATGAAAACAAAGCAGAATGATAAGACAACCCATGAAAACAGAAACAAAGAACCATACTATAAACAGAAACTAAGAATTCTCTTAATTACTGCTGCTACAGGAATTATGATTTCTTGCAAATTTCAACATACTGAAAATATACATACACAACTATTTCCTTTAGGGTTGCTGAGCTAGTTACACTTACTGCTTTGCACGTTTCGTGTCAGTTTCAGATGCAGAACCCTTGCTGTGAGAAGAATCCTTTCTTTCACCAGATCCCTTTGGATCAGGAGGGACAGATTCAACTAAATCCTGCTGGTCACTTCCTGCAGATTTGGGCCTCTCTCCTTCTTGTGGAGGACATGATGGTCCCAAGCTGTGAGTCTTGACATTTTCTCTAAAAGGGGAAAGGCCACGGGGATGTGGTATTGCATTTGGAGATGCATCCCTTGCCTTACTTTTTTGTCGGTTTGAGGAATTTTGATCAACATGAAATGTGGCATGCCGAGTATTTTGGTAATAATCAAAGTCTTGGGATCCCCAGGAAGGGACATGAGTTAAATTTCTGAATTTGTTATCATCTTGAGCTATGTAATCTAAGCTTGCAATGTTAGCAGCATCAAAATATGTAAAGGAGTCACTAGATGAACGTCGATGGCCACCTCTGCGTACAGGAGTTTCCGGCTCGTTAAGAAGATCATCTAACCAAGATGGTTGCTCCTCTATAAGACAGCTTTCAGAAGACGTACGCTGATGGTGTGAACCATCTCTGGGTTTTGAATTGTCCTTTTGGGTGAAAGCAGAACTAGGGACATAATCTACATACGAAGGAGATATGCTAGGAAATGGACTTTTAGGAGGCAGTAAAGAGCTCTTTCCATTGTACATCATATTTCTCATGCTAGACGGTCCCTTGGAATTTGCCATAGCAAAGCACAATAGATCCCTGCTAAAGAATGAAGAAAGAAAGTGAACGCTTGTCATACATAAGAACCCAAAATTACCAATTTAAATCAATGCAGATAATTTACAAGCAACCTGTTCTAACCCACCAGAAAAAAGAAGGTAAACATATAATCTGTCAGATGGAAAAAGAAGCAAACTTTACAATAGTAAATCTATCCGGAAACAAATCCTATTATCACGAGGCAAAGTTTAACCAGAAATCTGAAAAGTTCTATGTTAAAAACCAATCAACAGAAGCCAGTTTTCTAACCTAATACCCTACGGATAAGGCCCATTACCAATTAATACTGCACCTTCATGTCACTAACTGAAAATAGCACACCCCAATCATGGAATAAAAGTTGCACAGTACTAGGAAAAACACGTGTGCTTCTGCAGCAGGTGATTAAATAGGATATCAGGATATGGAACAAATGGAGAATGTATTGCAAAAGAACGAATGCTCACATTAAATTTGCAAAAGAACACGAAACAGATAGACATATATTCCAAGGAAGAACTGCCATCACACGTATTACAAACAGATAGACACATAAAGCTCCTGTCCCTAATGTTTTCACAATGAGTTTCTTTGAAGTCTGTTGGGAAATTATAAAGGATGACCTGATGGGGACTATTCAAAATTTCCATCACAAGGAGAAGTTTGAAAAAATCCTTTAATGCTACATACATAGTATTAATACCAAAGAAGGCTGGTGCAGAAGAGCTAAAAGATTTTACACCAATTAGTTTGATTGGAAGTGTCTACAAGATAATCTCCAAACTCATCACTGAAAGGTTGAAGTCTGTTGTGGGGAAGGTGGTAGGTGAACATCAGATGGCATTCCTGAAGGGTAGACAAATTATGGATGCCTCACTCTTAGCAAATGAATTGGTGGATCTAGGGTGAAACAAGGTTCCAGGGATTCTTTGCAAGCTTGACAGTGAGAAAGCCTACGATCATGGCAATTGGTATTTTTATTGAAAGTACTGCAAGATATGAGATTTGGGAGGAAATGGATCAACTGGATAAGGTTTTGTACATCTAGTGTGAAGTTTTCTCTAATCATTAATGGAAACACTGAAGGATTTTTCCAGTCCCAAAGAGGATTGAGGCAAAGGGACCCCTTCTCACCCTTTTGGATTATCCTAACCATGGAGGGGCTGAACCACATGATCAGGAGGTCAAACACAAATGGTTGGCTGAGGGATTTCCAAGCTCAGACTCAAGGCATTAGAGATAATGTAATGGGACTACCCACTTGCTATATGTAGATGACTGCCTCATCTTTTGTGAAGCTGACATTTCTCAAATCTGACACATCAGGGCAATTCTCACCATTTTGAAGGCATATCTGGTCTACATGTTAATTGGCAAAAGAGCTTGGTCTTCCTTGGGAGGCTAAGAACAAAGAATGAGAGGCCTGAAGTGAAGTTCTGGAGAGGTGTTACAAAAGATTGGCAAGACGGAAAAGCCAATATTTGTCTTTAGGAGGCAGACTAAGTCAGTGTTGGATTCCATTCACTCCTACATGATGAGTTTATTTCCCATCCCCAAAAGTGTTGTGAAGAAAATCAATCAGCTTAGAAGAACTTTTCTATGGAATGGCAAAAAGGAAATTCATGCCTATTTCAATCAGCTTAGAAGAAATTCATGCCTATTTCAAAAATGGCTATGGAGGTTCTGCTGTGAGGATTCACCTTTATGGAAAAGTGTCATCACAGAGAAATATGGCCTCCAAAACCACTGGAATATTGAAGAAGTTCTGGGAAATTATGGTTGTAGTGTCTGGACAACCATCAGAAGACTTTGGCCTCAGTTTCATAGCAACACAGCACTAAAGGCGGGTAATGGTTTGAAGATAGATTGTTGGGGGGAGCTCTGGATAGGAGAGGAGTGTTTAAAAACTTTATATCCTGATTTGTTCATCCTTAGTCAACAGAATTGAGCCACAATAGCCCAGGTATGGAGCCCACAAGGCAGGAATTCAATATTCAGAAGAGCATTATATGACTGGGAAATTGATAGAGTTTCAAGTCTTCTGTTGACACTAAACAACTTCCCTGGACTATCTGTTGTAGCTGACAGAACAATATGGAAGCTTCACAACAAGGGCATGTTCACTGTGAAGTCATACTACTGGAACAGAAATGTACCCATACACACTTACAGAGTCCACAACATGGCCTTGGAAGCTTATGTGGAAAACCAAAATTCCCCTAAAAAATCTCTTGTTTTGTATGGTTAGTGTGTAGGAAAGCTTTCCTAACTCATGAAGTACTACATAAAAGAGGTAGACAAATTTGCTCAAGGTGTTTTATGTGTACATTGGATGCAGAAGTAAATAGTCATTTGTTTCTTCACTGCAAAACAACTGCAAATTTGTGGAACATTTCTTCTTTTTGCTTAGAGTGCACCGGGTAATCCCAAAAACTACCAGAGGAATGCTTAACAGTTGGAAAGGGATTGGAAGAAGAGAATCAAAGGAGGACTGGTGGGAAATGATACTTGCATGAATCTGGTGGACCTTATTGAAGGAAAGAAATGCAAGAGGTTTTGAAGACGAAGATCAAGATGAATAGTCTTTGTCTTCTTTATTTTTGGTGTAAACAGGATAGAGTGGGGGACATAGAACTTTTTGTTGATTTCATAGGGAAATTGTACAGCCACTTAGTCTAGTTTTGTTTTTAGTTGGAATGGTGCCCTCTGGGTGTAAGTGACTTCCCTTGTTATCCTTGATGATGAGTACTTTGTGAATACACAGTTACCTTTACTCAAAAAAGGAAGAACTACCATTTTCTTTGGGCAATTCTTTTCTTTTTCTCTTCATTATCCAGGGAAAGAGGATTAAATGTGTACAACATGTGGGAATTCAAAAAATCATCCGAATATTTATGTTTGCCACAAATCAAAGTCTTATCTGGTTGCAGCTACATGTACCAAGAATTAATAATAAATATGCTATCGTTTTAAGGAAAGAGTCCACTATAAAAAATCAATAACAAGGGAAAGAAGAAAGTAGAATACATAGTAATATCCCCCCTTCTTCAAATGGAAAACAAAAACCATTTGATAACTTTGTAACAAGAAGCTATGATTTTCTTTAGTTATGATGTTTTGTTGAGAACAAAGAAGTATATGCCTGACTTTGGGCCTGTAATTCAGAAGAAATTTCAACAGCTTTGGAATTGGATGTTGTTTTGAAGTTCTAGCTTCTGTATTTCATTCAACTCATGTTAGCAGTGGTCAAAACATGTTGGTGGACAGGTACAAATTTTGGATCAATCTCTAAGGAATCGTATTACACTATTTGTTCAACTTTTTTGAGGATTAGTAATGTTGTATTCTTCAGCATTGGGAATGCTGGCCACCATCAGAAACAAGTTACAAAGCAAGTAGACTCTAGCTTTACAAAGCTCCTAGAAATTCTACCAACTCCTCTATTTCCTCTATACAGTTCTGTTTACACCAAAAAAATAAAGTCTCCAGGCAATTCCATTTCACATCATGGACGGATCTGATTTTGTCTTCAAAACACCTTCCATTTCTTTCCCTCCAGATTGACCACCATATGCAAGAGGGTATTATCCTCCACCATTTTTTCTGACTTTTACTTCCCCCTCTTTTCCTCCAACAACTCATTAGATCGGCTGTATGTTCAGGCATTGTCCACACTGTCTTTGTGAGACTGAAAAACATGTTCCACAATTGGGCAGTGAATTTACAGCATAGGAACAAGTGATTGTTTGTCTCCCTAGTCTCATTGCACAAAAAACATCTAGTCACCACAACTCTACCCTTCTTTTGTAACACTTCATGAGTAAGACATGCCTTTCTTACCACTAGCCATGTGAAACTTTTCACTTTTGTAGGGGCTATGTTCTTCCATACTTTCTCCATATCTTTAGATCTTCCTCCTGCATAATGCTATTCTCCCTCTTGTATAACTTATTTACTGTGAAACTTCCTTCTGAACTGTGTCTCCATCTAAGTCTATCAGGCACCATTACTGTCCCACCAAAAATATCCACTTCTTTTAGCAGGTCAACTACTCTTTCTACCTCCCAATCATTTAAGTGCCTACTGAAGTTTAGATCCCAACCCTGGGGGACCAACAATTAGACACAACAATTTCGGGGTTGCTAGATAGTAACATGAGATCTGGAAATTTATCCTGCAATGGTACTTCTCCGATCCAATTATCCTTCCAAAACCTAACATTGTTACCATTACCCACTCTGAATTTAGAGTTCTCTTGGAGCTTTGACCATAGACCTCTGATAGCCCTCCATACACCCGTCCCATAAGTGCAGTTCACTTCATTTGAGCACCAAGGACTGTTCTGTCCAAACTTTTGAACAATTACTTCCTTCCAAAGGGAAGTTTCTTCGTCACAAAATCTCCAAGCCATTTCATCAAAAAGCAGCTATTTTTTTTCCAGATTCTTTATTCCTAATACTCCTTGTTCTTTCCTTAATTGAGTGACCTCCCAAATGGCGTCGATTTCATTTAGAGAGTAAGAATGAAAGTGCATCTTCTTTGGCTTTAGCAGTAGGCAAAGCAAAACATGAGCGCACATTACGTATCAGTCAAGGCATCTCTAGATCCCTACAAACAAGTAGCTCCAGTCATCAAGTTCAAGGATATAAATCAAATCCCTTCCTTTTTTTTGATAACCGAGAAATCTGCCTGTGACCCGCCCTTTGGACCAATCACAGCCTTAAAATCAAATCCCTGCCTCAATTGAAGAGATTGTGAAACGAGTTGTCATTTAAAAATTGAAAACCACACATAGCAGGACAATAAGGCTTTCAGCAATATCATCTCTTTAGGTATGCATTTGGAAACACTATTAAATCAGCGAATAAATATTCTAGACAAGATAACTCAAACTGCATTTTAAGACATTCAAAAGGTCAAACTTTCCTTCTAAGAGAACAAGACACTCGACAAGTTACCCATTTAAAAAAAAAAAAAAGATACTCAAAAGGACAGGCTCTAGAAAGCTGGAATATGGAGGGCAGTGGCAGCACAGACAAGAGTAGATGGAAAATTGTCCCAGCAATTATTTGGTGGACCATATGGAAAGAAAGGAATTCTAGGAGTTTTCATAACAAGAGCAGCCTTCTGCACAAGATTAACATGAACTGTATTATCACTTTATGCTATTGGTGTAGTTCAGAGTATATAGATGACCCTGTGGCTATTGTAGACATTCTAGGGTCCTTGTAAAGATGAAGGAGGATCTAGGGATAGTTTTCTTTTCTTCTTTTATTTTCTTTATTTTTTCTTTTTTTTTCTTTTCTTTTCTTTATCTTTTGTTTATGCCAGACAAACAAGTGTGGAGGGAGGATATGATGTAAATTTTTGGATACCAGCTTTAAGCTATGCAAATGTTACCTTTATAAAAAAAAAAACGACAAACAGGCACTTTGCTACCTCTCTAGGCATTTTGATCAATCTCTCTTCACTAAGTACCTATGTCGTGGAAACCCCATGTGAAAACAACAACAACTACTTGGCCTAAACCTTGTTAAAATAGTTGACTGTACATAAACCATAGTTAGGTGTAGTTAATAAGTTAGAACTCTGGTTAGCCAGCTGTCATTGATTGCTAGAGCTAGTTACAATTACTTAAAGGAATCAGTTAATTAAGCCATGTTTAGGAGCAGTGTATATATAGAGAATGTAATCACTTCATTTGATGATATAATCACAATTTACTTTTCCAAAATATCTTCTTCTCTCTCGCTTGTCTTCTCTCACACATTTGGGTTTGACCTAAGGTTCCATAGTCAGAACTTGAGCTCGAACTCAAGTCACATGGTAAAAGAGCAGAAGAAACTGGTCATGCGTTAGCTGTGTAGCTGTGAAAAGTTTGGTTTTATTTATCAATGGCGAATGAAAAAATTGACCACACACACCCAGTGTTTTTGCATCCTTCTGATACTCCTGATTTGATTTTAATTCCGACACAGCTCACAGGTTAAGAAAACTATGGATGTGGCAACAATCGATGCGAATTGCTCTTCAAGCTAAGAGAAAATTGGGGTTTGTAACCAATACTCGCAAGAAAAGTTCTTTCAGAATAGAATTTCACAAGGACCGAGAGACATGCAATGCAATTGAATTCTCCTAGATCATCAGTACGGTGTCGAAGTACCTTCTTAGTAGAATCGTTTATGCATCAAATGCTAATCTAGTGTGGGAAGATATTAAGGAGATGATTGATAAGATTAATCGAGTGCATATTTCTCAGTTATATAGGGAAATTGCAACGATTTAACAGTGTACTGATTCTGTCGCGACATATTTTACCAACTTTAAGGAACTTTGAGCAAAATATGATGCATTAGTGCCATCACCAGGATGTGGATATACAAACTTGAAGGAGTATATGGTGCATCTGCATAGACAGAGGTTATTTCAGTTCCCCAGTGGATTGAATAACTCCTACAACCAAGCGAGGAGCCAGATTCTTATGAAAACTACTGAACCGACACGTAATCAAACATATGCAATGATGATTGAGGATGATTGTCAGAAATCCAGTCCTTTCCCAGCATTAGGAAGTAAAGGAGATACTGTTGATATGGAAACAGGTACAGGACAACTTATAATGGCAAGAAACCATACACGACTGTGATTACTGTAATGAAACAGGTCACCTGAAAGAAAACTGCCACAAACTTGTGGGATGATAAGCAGACTTCAAGTCAAAAAGGCAATATGCAACACATAATGTGGCTGGTGCCTTTGAAAATGAAAAGTTGGCACGAATACATGAATTAAAAAGCAACAGTGATAGTTCTGCAAGAGAACACTACTGAGGATTCGTGTAGCCAGGTTCTGAACATGCAAAACGAGGATGATACTATGCATCAAGCCATCAAGTAAGTATGGAAGGTGCATATACAAAATGAATATTAAAGCATGTGTCGACTACAGCAGTCCAGGAAGCTACAGAGGAAGGAAGTCTTGGGCATAAAAGATTATTCCATGCCTCTATTAGTACCATGAAAAATGTAAAGTTTTTTCAGCATAAAACTGTTGATTTGGCTGTGAGTAATGATTGAATTATTTGTCCTCTACCTAAGCAAAGTACACTGATATTTCCAAGGAGCACTACTAGAAGTGATAAACCATTACATCTTTTGCACATGGATGTTTGGGAGCCATATCAATTTCCTACTCATAATAGGAAGCATTGTTTCTGACACTTGTTGATGACAGTTCTAGAAATACATGGATACATTTGCTGCAGTTACAAAGGAGATGTTATTGTAATCTTACAGAAGTTTATTTTTATCATTCTATGCTCAGAACACAGTTTGATACAGTAGTGAAGATTATTAGACCAGACAATGGGAGTGGAGGTCCTTAATAAGCAATGCACTCATCTGTTTGATGCTTATTGAATCATACATCAAAGTAATTGTGGTTATCTCCCAAGCAAAAATAGAGTGGTAGAGAGAAAGTATAGATACAGACAAAGCTCTGAAGTTTCAAGCACATATGGCAACTAAGTTCTAAAGGAGTGTATTACCACTGTTGTTTATATAATCAATAGGCTAATTGCTATCATTTTAAATAGCAAGACACCCTATGAAATGTTGTACAGAAGACCACCTGTAGTTGCTCACGCAAGAGTTTTGGATGCTCGTGTTACGCCACCATGCTGGTGAGAGAGAACAAGTTTTCAGGATAGAAACACCAGTAGTTTTTATGGGATATTCAGAAACTCACAAAGGTTATGAGCTAAGTTGCATGGACTCTTCACTTTCGATGCCGCACCCGTGTCAGAGTCTCCAATAATACACTACTTTTGGCGAATCCGACACACATCCCTTGAGATTTTTTAAGAGTCCAAGCAACATAGGTTATAAGTTGCTTGATATATCCACTAATCATTTCTTTTTACAGAGATGTCATATTTAAGGAGCATCTATTTCCCTTTGCTCAAGCTTCTTCTCATACACAAGTGATCCAGCCTCATATGGTTCATTATAGGGGGAGAATGCTAGATTATCCTGAACCATTACTAGAAGATGTCGTTGAACCATTACTAGAAGATCTAGAAGATGTTGTAGCCCCTGTTCCTGGATCTGTTTCCACTGTTGATGAGTTGCCAAATATAACAACAAAAGGAGCACCACTTTCCACTGAACCTGAAGTAGTTGAACCAATGAAACCTTAACTTGCAGAACCAGTTGACCCAATGCATGAGCCTATTGGACATGACACTCAGTCCTAGCAATTGAAAAAATCTGATAGAAGAGCTAAGGAACACTTATGGTTGCAGGATTATGTTACCACTAGGAAGAATCATGGAGTAACATTGTATCCATTATCTGATTAACTGCCATACAACAGACTTCCCATAAAATACAAGCATTTCCTGGAAAATCTCAACACCCTCACACTCACAGAACTTCACAGCAGCTTCAAAAGATAAGAGGTGGATTGAAGGAGTGGAGTTGGAGATCAAAGCTTTGGAAGATAAAAAGACATGGGATGTTGTGGATCTACCCAAAGGATAAAATGCAATTGGTTGAAAATGGATGTACAAAATAAAGTTTAAGGCTAATGGAGAAGTTAAAAGGTTTAAAGCTAGATTTGTTGCAAAAGAATACAACCAAAAGGAAAGATTGGACTATGATGAGACATTCTCACTAGGTGCCCGAATGGTAACTATGAGATTTAGCATTGCCTTACAACATCAAAAGGGTGGGCATGCACCAAATGGATGTGTACAATGCTTTCCTACAAGCAGAGTTGTATGAAGTGTACATGGAATTACCTTAGGGATTCATGAGACAAGACAAGGGAGATCAAAGTGTATAAGTTTAGGGAAATCATTGTATGGTTTGAAACAAGCATCAAGTCAATGGAATATCAAACTTAATGATACGTGCTTGATGCTGGATACTCCCAGAGTTTATATAACTATTCATTGTTTACAAAGAAAAAAAGGAAGACTTTATAGCTATCTTGATATATGTTGATGATCTATTGATCATATGAAACAGTGTGGTTTGCATCAAAATCTTGTTGGAGATAGGGGTGTTGAGATCCAGTAAAGGGATCCTATATCAAAGGAAGTATAAAGTTGAGTTGATTCCATATTTGGAACTAAGCTAGCGGCTAGTCCAATAGAAGTTCACCACAACAGAATTTGATGAAGATGTTGGAGTCATAGGAGATAAAGTGTTGAAAGATACATCAGCATAGGAAGGCTGATTTACTTAACCATCACCACTGAGTCAGTTGATGTAAACACCTAAACAATCTTCTCTTGCTTGTAGAATCTGCCCTAAGGTTCCACTCAACTCACACAAATAGCTGGATTCTCTAAATCAGACATTTATATAGGCACCTAACCTAGTAAAAAAAACGCAATAGAACTAACCTACACATACGCACACAATCAGAGATAAACATCTATCTACTATTGAATCAGGCTTAGCATAATAACGCAGACGAACGAAAAAGAAAAGGTTTACCGATGAAAGTAATGAAGATCTCAACGCAATGTATTGCTGCTGTGGAAGCTGGATGTATTGCTGCTACAGATTCTTCTTCTTTCTTCTTCTACAGTAAGTAAGTTGCTCTGTGAATCTATCTACTTATTTCTCCTTTGAGTCTCATGTTGAAAGGGGAAAACGAGATGCCTTTTCCCCATTTTTATACTCTCATCCTCAAATTTCTTCCAAATTCCTCTAAAGGCCCCCATTGTTTTCCCTTCTCTCCCCAAATCCTCTATTTTTATTATTGGGGTGGAAAATACCAATAAAATTTGTTTTATAAAATTTTCAATTATAATTTAAAGTTTCAAAATATATTAATGAAATGAAAAATATAAATCTTTTCTTTAACAAAATCTTCACGTTTCTATACGTATCTAATGAAATTTAAAACATAACTATATTAATTAAATTATATAAATAATTATTGTAGTTTTTTCAAAAGATAGAAAAGTAAATTTATTTATTTTTTCAATTTTTTTATTCAAATAACAAAATATGGAATCAAAATAAATATCTCAAAACCACAAAAGAAAATGAAATAAGTGGCAATGCCAAAGTTTGCCTAGTTTATTCGTTGACTTTTATTATGTACATTATCTTTTCTACTTTTAACCTTTTTTCCTTTTATTTCTCTCTCTTCCGTCTTTTTTATTTTTTGGATTAGTCAATCTTTGTCTCAAGTCTCAAACTGACTTAAAAGTAGGTTTGACCAACTTTTAAGTAAATTTGAACACCCTCAATCAATTCTTCTATACTTGATTGTATTCTTTCTTTTTTTTCATTTTTTTTCTTCATGCAATTTATTTCTCAAGTATTATATATATTTTGGTTCATACAATTATATATAACTCTACAAAAAGTGACTTAGCTTCACGAAAATAGCTTCAGTGCCCGTTTGGATTGACTTATTTTAGGTGCTTTTAAGCCAAAATAATTTTTAAGCAGTTTTGAAGTGTTTGGGTAAAGTTAAAAAGTGCTTATAAGCACTTATTTTAAAGCCAAAATAACAAAAATAAGTCAAAAGTCATAAGTTAGGAATTCTAACGTATGACTTTTGGCTTATAAATCATAAGCCAAAAGCTAATCCAAACAGGCCTAAGAGCTATATGAGTACTTGTAAATTTCAGTGTCGGAAGTGTGATTTATTTTATTTTTATATAATATGCCTGAGAAAAAATGATAAAATGTAGGCGGAAAGAATCCATTAATATCACGTCATTTGTCAAAGAAAAGCAAAAAGCATTTCATTGATCTCTTTTAATTATTTCTATTTTTTTTCTTGTTAAAATATCTTCTTTTTTTTTTTTATATATATATTTAGGCAATAAAAGGATCTCAGAAGACGGGCGGTAGTTCGCGCGGTCATCTTCAATCTAGCTTTTAAACATCCGAATTCAAGGAGAAATATGAATCGAAATATAAACAAATTTTTATATAGTTTGATAACTGTATGGAAGGGTCTAATCCCTTTTACCCAAGCAAGGGGTCTGTCAAGATTCAAATACGTATTGTTATTGAGCCCATGTGTCTAGCAGTTCTAATCGGGTATAGAGCGCCCTTTTCAACTCATTAACGGGCTTTGGACCACGGCTGGCTAGACAGAGTCACTAAGACAAAGCCAATAACATATTGCATCAAATCTGACTATACCATCATCTCGGAACTAAGTCAAAAAACCATATATTAGTTGTATTTAGATAAAGTCTATATCTTTCATGGTAGATATAAAAGTGAAGTTAGATATCCGACATAGATATGATTCTTTTAGCCGTACATAGTCACGACTCTAGATCGGAGAAAGTAAAAAATGAGAAAGGAAGAATAAAAGTAAGTACCTTGTCACTCTGGCCAACACCTAGGCCTATGACCGAACTATGCACAATTTATTAACTTTCGATCGATCTCCGGTAAAAAAGGAACTTTACAAAACTCAAAGAGATTTACAATTGAGAGAAAAAGTAAAGAGGGTTTCTAAAACCTGCTCTTCTTCTAAGAAAGTAAACTAATTTATAGATTGAAAAAAGAATTTTTGTACAATAGAAATGGGCCCTTATCAATGGGTCTCATATGTACAGTAACAGTGTATCTACTGTTGCTCAACAATGTATCTACTGTTGCTCAACAGTGTTTCTACTGTTGATAGTGACTTTCACTGTTTAAGATAATCTTCACATCTTATCCTTATTTTTTAACTCATAGAGGAAATCTTCTATCTTTTTCAACGTATCTTCCAAGCTGGTTCTTCTGACTCGAATTGTTGAGCTTCTTAAGCATTATCACGAACATCATCACTCGTTTCACTTCTCACAGAAGTATCGGATTTTGCGTAGTGAGTGATATTGAGAAGTAGATTCCTCCTAACTTAGTCTAAATAATTATTAATCATTTCCTCTTTGTTTCCATCTTAATTGGAAATTATTCTGGTCATATGCTTAATGGAGCTATCAGCTACTATCCCCTTTTGAGGAGAAATACCATATTCATGGATTTTCTGGGAAATAAGGTCTAGAAGTTCTTGCATGTATAAGGACTTCGTTTTGAGATCTTTCTTCATTAATTTGTCCCAGAAGTTATTATAATAAGTTCGATATAAACAGGGAATTTGTTCCTCGGTAAATCCTACCTCCGGGGTCCATTTATGAATCTAGGGAATAGAGAATTCAATGAAGAAATAGATTTGTTCAATTTGTTCCATATAACAGATATGATCTGTGTGGTAGAAGTTATTAAGGTCTGGTGAAACCTTAACCCATTCTCTGTATAATTTTAAAAAGGGGTCAGGCAGAATCTTTGTCGTTGGACCGTGGTATGCCCACCAGTTTAAGAACCAATTAGGAATTGGTTCGGTAAATATTTTTTCACAAATCTTAATAAACCAAGTATGCTTATGCCTCTCATTATTGTCGTAGAGAACTTTAGAAAAAGCATTAATATAATCCCAATAAGTGAAATTCGTGGGACCTTGTTCAGGCTGATTTGCCTTTCTTTCATTAAGGAAATGCCTCAATCTTCGATAGATATAATTTGTTTAATAATCATTTTTGAGAAGTTATAAACGTTCTCGCTGATGTTATAACCTGAAAAATGCTGAAACTCAGCACTATCAGTACTTATTAGAATCGTCTCATAATAAGATCGGGTCTTGTATGACTCACCCGGGAAATATAATCCGTTAATCAAATATCTCTGGAATATCTTACAGGGTTCTTCTTTTCTCTGAATCTCAGAGTTTTCTAAAAGAAATATCATTTCTTTTTTTTTCTACCCTTTCGTAAGATTTGATATCATCAATCTCATATTTGGCTATCGAGGCAAAAGTATCACTCTGCTTCTCGGATAGATATGCTTGTAACTGTGCGTATAGTGGATTATTTTCTGAAATATCTTCCAGATGTATAGAAGAAGCCTCTTTTTGAGAGCTTTTTAGATTCACCAAGCTCATCCCTCCTCTTTGTATAATTGGGGGGTTGGATGAAGAGGATCCGTATGACGATCGTGATGATCCTGGGGATGATCTTCCCCTTCCTCTGGTATAACCGCCTTTTCCTCTAGCCTTGGTTATCCAAGTAGGGTCCATCCTACAAACAAAACTTTTTGTTTTATTCGAAAGCATAATGATTATTATAATAATAATTTTCATCATCAAAATCGATGATCTCTTCACAAAAGCAAATATGTAAGATGATATCTTTCATCATATCATCTATAATTTTCCATAGGATTATTTCCTGTACGTCTCTATTGAGAGGAACTACCTTTAAGATAGTAACTAAAGTTTTATCTGTAAAGAAAGGAGATAAAAAACTCATTATGAAGATAAGTAAGAAATCTGGAAGAGAATTATCACTCCCTTTTTTATAGTGGATTTCAAAATCAAAAGGGGCTAACTGGGCCTGCCACCTAGCAAAAATCAATTTTGGAGCATCATATTTAAAATCTTTATCAAACATGTACTTTACTGATTGTGCATCAGTTTTTATCAAAAACTTTTGATTATATAAATCATCTTGGAATTTTAATACACATTTGATGATGGTCAACATTTCATGAGCCACCGTAGCATATTTTTTCTGAGCATCGCTCCAATTTCTTGAATGAAATCGGATCAAATATTCATTGTTGTCATGGGGATTGATTTTCTTTAATATTCCACCATAACCAATGTGAGACGCATCTGTCTCAATAATTTTCTACCATGTAGGGTTAGCAAGAGTTAAGCAAGTCAAAGATTGTACACGAAGTTTAATATTTTTTACCAAATTAGTGTGACTATCAGTCCACAGTGATTTATAATCTTTTTTAAGCCTGTCATATAAAGGGGCCAAATCACGAGATAAATTTTTGTAAAAAGGAAAAATGTAGTTTAAACTTCCCAAAAATCTTTGCAATTGTGTCCTATCTGTAATAACATCAAGAAATTTTGAAGTAAAGTCTATCGATCATTGAATTGGAGTGACTTTTCCTTGACAAATAAGAAGTCCTAAAAATCTAATATTAGTTTGAAATAAACTCATCTTTGGTTTAGAGATCACCAAACCATTTTGTATAAAAATTTTCTTAAAAATGTCTAAATGCTTGATATGCATTTCAAGAGTTTTTGAGTAGACCAAAATATCATCAATATAAACAATGATAAAATCCAAACAAGGATTAAAAATATCATTTATAATTTTCTGAAATTCAGAAGGAGCGTTTTTCAAATTAAAGGGCATTACATTCCACTCGTATTGTCCAAATGGGACATTAAAGGCTGTTCTATAAGAATGCTCTTTAAATATTTGAATCTGCCAATATCCGGATTTTAAATCAAATTTTGAAAATAGATTGGCATCATATAATCTAGATAATAAGTCTCTTTTATTTGGAATAGGATACCTAATCTATTTTAAATATTTATTCAAAGGTTTATAATTTATTACCAACCTAGGGACACCTCGTTCCCTTTCAGCCACATTGTTAACATAAAATGTAGTACAAGACCATGGTGATTTCGAAGGTTCCGATTCCAAAAAGCTCTAAGACGACAACGATAGTGGTGGCAACAGCAGCAGCAACAACAACAATAATAATAATAATAATTTTTATGTCATGATTTTACTATCATTAGAAAAAACACTTTTTGAAATGTTCTAAGTATAAAATAAATTAAGAAAAATACTTAGAAAGAGTCACCACTTAATTTTCTAAAGAAAATGGGTAAGAGGTTCTCATTTCTACTTTAAGAAGGTATTAACACTTAAAGTAACTGCTAACACACGGTTATCCAATGACTTAACTAAAAATATCTGACTACATTTTAGGAAAATGATCTAACAAAAAAATAATTTATAAAATTCGATCAACTTTGAGAAAATAATCAAATAGAGAAATATTTTTTAATTTTTAAGAAAAAGGGGACCTTAATTGAAACATTTGACTTGAATTACAAGTGATAAGAATTTTAACAAAACTACATGAATTAGCATTTGTTTGAATCATTTTCTAATAATAATTTGAACCAATTTGGTCAATTAAAGCAAGAAACTAACTTAATTAGTTGAAGGCGAATGAATTTTTTTTAGAAAGTATTTGATCAAGTAAATAAAGAACACAAAATCGATATAATGAAATTCATTAAAATTAATCAACAGAAATAAAATGGTTCATCTTTTGGGGAATTCAACTCAGTTAATTAATAATTCTAAAATTATAGTTAAATAAAAACAAATAATAAATAATCACAAATGAATAACTTAAGAGTTAAAAGGGAAGTTGAATTTTGAGCCCCTTTGGGTCAAAATTCACTGTTCTTATGATTTTGGGCTATTGACCCATTTTCTCCCATGTATATAGTTGTATATTAGCTCCTTGAACCTGTGTTTCAGGTTTCAAGACCTGTATTTATACTCCCGTTTCAAAAAGTCTGAGGTTGACTCGATGATAATCGATCTTTGGCCCAAACGAGAAGATGCAAAGAGAGGGAGTCCATAAGGGACTCAGGTGACATTCATGATAAGCAAAGAAAAGAATACATTAGCATATGACCAAAAATGATAAACAAATATAAAGTATACCAAATAAAGAAATGAAAATCACATCTGAAGGCCATTAATTTATTTTTATACCACTAAAGCTAACTAATGAAATAACCTAAAACAGAAACTAAACATAATAAAAGAATATCATGCTTACTAAAAGAGACTTAAAAAAGAAACACTTATCATTTCATTAGCTAATGATCAATATTTTCAAATCATAAGTCATAGACAGTAGAATTTTAACCCCTTAAGGATTAATTCAGCAGATTAGTAAGCTCCGACAACGATCATTTACTTTTTTTTAGGAAAAGATATTTAAGTAGTTATATACATGAATAAGCAGGAGAGCAAACCACTTTGAACAATTATTTCAATGATATGTATCAAGGCATGAGGTCACATGAAAGCTAACAACATTTAAGCAAAATTGATCAATATTAAATCTCGATACTGTACTCGAGTTAGAGTGCTAATAGCATGGTTAAGAACTTAGTCCTCCTACCACGACAAATAAAAGACAACCTCACTTAAATATAGAGTAAACACTTGCGAGAAAACTACTACAAAAATGAAAGGGTGACTTAAGTTTCAGTTGACGCTGCGCAATATTTCAATACATACTAAGGACGGAAGAAATAAACACCAAATATATTTCATATTTTGACAAATTGGGGCCAGTATCATATCATACTAGGCAGTGGAGATGTTAAGCTAAAAACAAAGTTTAAATAAAGATGGAATAGACATCAGGTAGTCAAACAACAAGGAATTAAGGCTAGATAAACTAATATTCTTATCAAAATATATGAGTCACGCATTGTACGAAAATATTTACATAATACGTTTTAACCAAGAGGGAAATTGGTTCTTCTGTTTAATAATACAGTTATGGAGTTTGTTACATAGTGGATATCAAAGAAGAAACCAAGATGACAAGTGTAACACCTCGCTAATTTAAATATCTAGAAAGAGATAGATTTGGAAGGAATTGTTTTTGGAAAGAAAGGGAAATCTAGATATTGGTTAAGTTATATTAAGTTTGTGTTTTTGTCAACTTCAAATGACTATAACTCCTAGCTCAGAATGAGTTGGGTGTGCTTCCAGAAACCGTTGGAAATATCATGGAATTATCTTCCAACGCTGCTGAGCTTGCATGATTCTGAGTTCGTATGAGTGAGATTGCCCATTTGAAGTTTTGGCTTTTCAAATAAGGAAAGTCTAAACCGGAGTTTGGAAGGGTATTTTAGTCTTTTCCTTACCCATTTATTTTAATTCATTTTTAGGAGTTTATTTGGGGTCTAATCAGAATTAGACCAGTTTAGAAAAGTAGAAGTTCATGCCAGGGCTTGGAGAAAAGAGAAAAAAGGGAAAGGAGAAGAAAAGTCAAGAATCATCAAGTTTTTCAAGAATCGCTTGTGGATTTCATCAAGGGAATCACCCTACGAGGTATGTGAGATCACATAGCGTTGGGTGAGTTTATCCACACACCAATAATGATTCAATTCAGCGAAGTTGTATAGTTTTGAAAGAAAATCCTAAGAGTTCTTGATGTTAATTTGTTTGAAATCTTGTGGGTTCTAGTTGTTGAAGTTTCTTGATATTGATTTGTGTAATTAGGTATGATTTCAAGTTGGATCTTACATATATTGATGATTTAGATGTTCCTAAGAGTTTGGGGAAAGAACCAAGTTGATTTAGGGGGTTTAGAGTTGAAAAATGAGCAAGAAAAGTCGGAGTGCACCTGGGCTGGGGCCTGGGGTGTCGCCCCTCTCACAGCCCCAAGAAGGGACCTTTGGAGTTTAGGTCTTGGGGAACTGCACCAGCCAAAGCGCCCCACCCTTTCTTCTGAAGTTTGCCCTGTGGCGCCCTATGTCGCTCAGAGCGCCAGTGACGCCAGTCCTACCCAGTCTTCCCCCATCTTTCCATACTAGTTCCTTAGCAACGTACCTATGTTTTCTAGTTCATTTTAACACTCTAAGGTACGTTTAAACATCATGAAATCATCCATAAACATGAGATCATGAACCTTGAATCCATACTTCAATTCAAGGAAACTTAAGAGTTAAGGCAAGAAGTTAAGAATCAAGTCAAGGGAAGTTCTTAAAGTTTTTCAAAAGTGTTTGACAAATGTTTTGACTTTGTTTTAAGACTTAAGCTTTGAGTTAAGTAAAGAGTAAGAGTAAAGTTCATTTTCTTCAAAGATTATATGGGAACTAAGTATTCCTAAAATTTAAAATGTTTTCACAATTGAGTAAGAAAGAAAACACCGATTTCCAAGAGAGCTTTTAAGCTAAGTTTTAAGTAATTATCTCAAACCAAAGAAAGAGTTTTGTTTTAAAAACATACGAGATGAGTATATTTTGGGAGTAGTATTGAGCACCGATATAGAGACACGAGTTCATAATAACTCAAGTCTCTATAAATAATGTAGCCATCATGGGTAGAAAAATGATCATACTTTTTGGATGATTCCTTAGTGCATTTTAGCATAGCATAGTGGATCCACTTAGTTAAGGAGTTTTATATGACGACAAAGTATAGGACAATTCTTGCAGCGTGGGCAAGATGTTATATCACCACTTAGGCTCATAATGGTGGTTGTCGGTTAGAGAAACTCCCACAGTATTACATTACTTTATTATATGAGTAAGTTGAGTTGTTATTGCATTTCTTTAACAAAATGAGTTGCTTTCTACTGTTTTAAAAAGATTTCTATATATTGCATGTGTATTATTGCTTTATATTGAGTTAAGTTATTTATGAGTTGAGTAAAGCCAAGATACGTGTTTCTTTGAGATTCCTTTCAAGCTTATGTTATGTTTGGTATTCCCCTCGCATACTCGTACATTCAATGTACTGATGGCATTTGGCCTGCATCTTTTAATGATGCAAACACAAGTAACCAAGATTAGCATCCAGCGCCTCATTGATCCAGTTGAGCACTCAGAGTCAGTTGGTGAGCCTCCTTGCTTTCCGAAGGACTCCTTTTTACATTGCTTTCTAGTATTTCAATTGTTAGGATGATTGGGGGTCTTGTCCCTACGTCTCTCTTTGTTTTAGAGGCTTCATAGACGAGTAGTTATAGTCCTTTAGTCTTGTATTTCAGGTGTTTTACTATGAGACTTGAGTAGCCATTTTGGCTAGTTTGAATGTTTCCTTAAAGACATTCTAAGTTTAATTCATAAGTTGCTTGTTTGAGATTATTTCTTATCTTTAAGTCTTCCGCTGAGTAAGTAAGCCAGGCCAAGGGTTCACTTGGAGCCAACAATGGTTGTTGAGTGCTAGGCCCGCCCAGGGTGTAGGCTCGGGGCATGACAAACTTGGTATCAGAGCACAGAGTTCAAGAGTCCTAGGGAGTCTATGAAGCCATGTTTGTAGAGTCCTAGTTATTGGTGTGAAATGCGCCACATCTATAATATGGAGGCTGCAACATTTAAGGTACTATCTTATACTCATTTTTTGCAATAGAGTTCATCTCTATACAGTTTCTTTCTAACTCGTACTTACGCGTACGATTGTGAGTTGGACTATGGTTGAGAGCGCCTCCATGGGGCGTTTCTTTCTCCGTGATCTAAGAGAAGAAAAGGTAAGAGAATTCCTCACTCTTAAGCAGGAATCTATGAGTATTCATGAGTACAACTTAAAGTTCACCCAACTTTCCCGATATGCTTCGAAGATGGTTGTGGATATGAGAAACAGGATGAGTTTTTTTGTTGTTGGGTTGTCCCTTCTGTCAAGTAAAGAGGGCAAGGCAACCATGCTAATTGGGGACATGGATATAGCAAGGTTGATGGTCTATGTGCAGCAGGTTGAGGAAGAAAAACTGAGGATATGGAAGAGTTTAGAAAAAAGAAAGCGAAGACAGGGAATGAGTCCGGGTAGCAAAGAAATAATGCGAACCGGTATTCTTTCTAACAAAAACAAAAGGGACCTGCTCTATCATCTTCTAGTGCACCTACACCCATAAACAAATGTGAGTACAATAGTCAGAATTCACAGCACTTTGGGGCTAGACCTGCCCAATCTCAGGGTAGTATGGTACAAGGAGGTAACTGGGCTCCTGCATGTGCTAAGTGTGGAAGAACCCACCCAGGTAAATGTAACGATGGCTCCACAGGTTGTTTCAAGTGTGGACAAGAGGGTCACTTCATGAAAGAGTGCCCTAAGAACCGGCAAGGAAATGGAAATTAGGGCAATAGAGCCCAATCTTCATAAGTTGCTCCACCAGACAGGGCTGCACCTAGAGGAGCTACTTCCGGTACTGACGGAGGAGAAAACCACCTTTATGTGATCACTAGCCATCAAGAGCAAGAGAACTCTCCAGAATTTGTCACTAGTATGATCAAAGTCTTTACCCTTGATGTTTATGCTTTTCTAGACCTAGGAACAAGTTTATCTTTTGTGACTTCTTATGTTGCAAATAATTTTGATGTTCTTCCTGAGAAACTCTATGAACCCTTTTGTGTTTCTACACCTGTTTGGGGAGTCGATTCTAGCTGAGTGAGTAATTTCGTGATTGTGTCATTTCCATCAATCACAAGAACACCATGGCTGATTTAGTTGAGTTAGACATGGTAGATTTCGATGTCAGTCTTGGTAACGATTGGCTTTATGCCTGTTATGCCCCCATTGATTGTAGAACTCGAGTTGTTAGGTTTCAAATTCCTAATGGGCCAGTTATAGAGTGGAGTAGTAGTTCAGTAGTGCCTAAGGGTTGTTTTATTTTGTACCTTAAGGCGAGAAAGTTAGTTTCCAAGGGGTGTGTCTATCACTTAGTCCGAGTTAATGAGTCAGTGTTGAGATACCTCTTGTTCAGTCAGTTTCAGTAGTAGAAGATTTTCTAGAAGTTTTTCCTGATGATTTTCCCGGAGTCTGTCCTGAGAGAGAAATAGACTTCGATATAGACATTCTTCTAAATACTCGTCCCATATCTATTCCACCATATAGAATGGCTCCATAAGAGTTAAAAGAGTTGAAAGAGCAGTTGAAAGATCTCCTTGATAAGGGTTTTATTCGACCAAGTGTCTCATCTTGGGGCCCTCTGGTCTTATTTGTGATTAAGAAAGATGGTTCCCTTAGGATGTGTATAGATTATTGCCATTGAACAAGGTTACTATCAAGAATAACTACCCTCTTCCGAGAATTGATGATCTATTCGATCAACTTCAGGGTGCTACTTGTTTCTCTAATATAGACCTCATATCAGGCTACCATCAATTGAGGGTAAGGGAATGTGATATTCCAAAGACAACCTTCAAGACTCGTTATGGTCATTATGAGTTCCTAGTTATGTCCTTTGGTTTGACCAATGCGCCTGCAGCATTCATGGACCTATGAATAGAGTATTCAAACCTTATTTAGATATGTTTGTTATCGTATTCATTGGTGACATACTAATGTATTCAAGAAATGAAGAAGATCATGCTAGTTATCTCAGAATAGCTCTCCAAACTTTAAAGGATATAGAGTTGTATGCCAGGTTCTCTGAGTGTGAGTTTTGGCTTGAGTCTATGGCATTCTTAGGCCATATTGTGTCTAGAGAGGGAATTAAAGTTGATACCCAGAAAATAGAGGCAGTACAAAATTGGCCTAGACCCACATCTCCAATTGATGTTAGGAGTTTCTTGGGTTTGACTGGATATTATAAAAGGTTCATAGAGGGGTTCTCATCTATTTCATCCCCTTTGACAAAGTTGACTTAGAAACCAGTGAAGTTTTAATGGTCTGAAGCTTGTGAGAAAAACTTTTAGGAATTGAAAAAGAGGTTGACTACTGCCCCAGTATTGACCTTATCAGAAGGTACGCAAGGCTTTATTGTGTATTGTGAAGTGTCTAGAGTTGGTTTGGGTTGTGTGTTAATGCAGAATGGCAAAGTTACAGCTTATGCCTCCAGACAGTTGAAAGTTCATGAGAAGAATTACCTAACCTATGATCTAGAATTGGCTGCCGTAGTATTTGCTTTGAAAATATGGCGCCATTATCTTTATGGTGTTCATGTAGATGTGTTCACCGATCACAAGAATCTTTAGTATGTGTTTACTCAGAAAGAGCTTAATCTCAGACAAAGGAGGTGGTTAGAACTACTCAAGAATTATAACATGAATATTCTTTATCACCCAGGTAAGGTTAATGTTGTTGCTGATGCCTTGAGTAGGTTGTCTATGGGTAGTACAACCTATTTTGAGGAAGATAAGAAAGAGCTAGCAAAAGATGTGCACAAACTTGCACACTTAGGAGTTCGACTAATGGATTACACAGAAGGATGAGTAGTGGTGATGAATGGGGCTGAATTATCATTAGTATCAGAAGTAAAAGAGAAGTAAGACCAAGATCCTATTTTGCTTGAATTAAAAGCAATGTTCATAAGCAAAAAGTATTGGCTTTTGAACAAAGAGGAGATGGCGTATTAAGGTATCAAGGTAGGTTGTGTGTACTGAGAGTGGATGAACTCCAAGAGAGAATCATGGAGGAAGCTCATAGCTCCATATATTCTATTCATATGGGCTCAACAAAGATGTATCGTGACTTGAGAGAGGTTTATTGGTGGAGTAGTATGAAGAAGGGCATTGCAGAGTTTGTTGCTAAGTGTTAGAATTGCCAACAAGTGAAGGTAGAGCATCAAAGGCCCGGTGGCATGGCTCAGAATATTGAACTTCCAGAATGAAAGTGGAGATGATCAATATGGACTTCATCACAGGTTTACCAAGGTCTCGCATGCAACATGATTTTATTTGGGTGGTTGTCGATAGAATGACAAAATCAGCCCACATTTTACCGCTAAAGACTACCCATACAGTAGAGGATTATGCTAAGTTGTATATTCAAGAGGTAGTTAGACTACATGGGGTGCCAGTTTCGATTATTTAAGATTGAGGTGCCCAATTTACTGCACAGTTTTGGAAGTCATTTAAAAAAGACTTGGGTTCAAAGGTGAACTTAAGTACTGCCTTTCATCCTCACACAGATAGGCCAGCAAAATGCACTATTTAGACCTTAGAGGATATGTTGAGGGCTTGTGTGATTGATTTCAAGGGTAATTGAGATGATCACCTACCTCTTATTGAATTTTCTTACAAAAATAGCTACCACTCTAGCATCCAAATGGCTCATTATGAAGCTCTTTATGGGAGAAGGTGCAGATCTCCTATTGGATGGTTTGAAGTTGCTGAAGCTGGGTTGATAGGACCAGACTTAGTTCATCAAGCTATGGAGAAGGTGAAAGTCATTCAAGAGAGGTTGAAAACAGCGCAGAGTTGTCAGAAATCCTACACTGATGTTAGGAGAAGGGATTTAGAGTTTGAAGTAGATGATTGCGTATACTTGAAAGTTTCACCCATGAAGGGTCTTATGAGATTTGGTAAGAAGGGGAATTTTAGTCACCAATATATTGGTCCTTACAGAATATCCAAGAGGATTGACAATGTAGCTGATGAGTTGGAGCTACCACAAGAGTTAGCAAGGGTTCATCTGGTATTTCATATTTGCATGTTGAAGAAGTGCATGGGAGATCCTTCACTTATCATACCAACTGAAGATATTGGTATCAAGGATAGCTTATCATATGAGGAGATTCTAGTTCAAATTCTAGATCGTCAAGTTCTCAAGTTAAGGACTAAGGAAGTAGCATCAGTCAAAGTCCTTTGGAGGAACCAGTTTATTGAGGAAGCTACTTAGGAAGCTGAAGAAGAAATGAAAAAGAGGTATCCACATCTTTTTGAAATCGGATAAATTCCAAATCAAGGTACTAATTCTCTTCTTAGTACTCTTTAATTTATAAGTTGGCATGTTGTAATTGCATTGCTTGTTGGGTGTTTGAGCTGAATGTTAGATGTTACACCCTTAGCCTATTAAGAGTAATCTCATTCGAGGATGAATATTACCAAGGGGGAGATACTGTAATACCTCGCTAATTTAAATAACTAGAAAGAGATAGATTTGGAAAGAATTATTTTCAAACAACCATAACTCCTAGCTCATAATGAGTAAGGTGTGCTTTCAGATACCTTAGAAAATATCTTGGAATTATCTTTCCAACTCAGTCGAGTTTGCGTGATTCTGAGTTTGTATGAGTGAGACATACCCATTTGAAGTTGGGCTGTTCAAATAAGGAAAGTCTAAATCAGATTTTGGAAGGATATTTTAGTCTTTTCCTTAGCCATTTATTTTAATTAGGTTTTAGGAGTTTATTTGGGGTCTAATAAGAATTAGAACAGTTTAGAAAAGTTGAAGTTCATGCTAGGGCTTGAAGAAAAGAGAAAAGAGGAGAAAGGAGACGAAAAGTCAAGAATCGTCAAATTCTTGAAGAATCGCTTGTGGATTTCGTCAAGGGATGATCCCTATGAGGTATGTGAGATCACATAGCATTGGGTTAGTTCACCCACGAGCCAATCATGATTCAATTCAACGAAGTTGTATAGTTTTGAAAGCAAATCCTATGAGTTCTTAACGTTAATTTGTTTGAAATCTTATGGGTTTTAGTTGTTGAAGTTTCTTGAGATTAATTCATGTAATTAGGTGTGATTTCAAGTTGGATCTTGTATATATTGATGATTTTGTTGTTCCTAAGAGTTTGGGGAAAGAACCAAGTTGATTTAGAGTTGAAAAACAAGCAAGAAAAGTCGAAGTGCGCCAGGGCTAGGGCCTGGGGCTCCGCCCCTCTCAGAGCGACCTCTGAAGTTTGGGTCTTGGGGCGCCGTGCCAGCCAGAGCACCCCACCCTAGCTTCAGAAGTTTTCCCTCTGGCGCCCCACGTCGCTCAGAGTGCCAGGGACGCCAGGCCTTCCCATACTTTCCCCATCTTTCCGTACTAGTTCCTTTGCAATGTACCTATGTTTTATAGTTGATTCAAACACTCTAAGGTGTGTATAAACATCATGAAATCATCCACAAACATGAGATCATGAACCTTGAATCCATATTTCAATTCAAGGAAAGTTAAGAGTCAAGTCAAGTAGTTAAGAATCAAGTCAAGGAAGTTCTTAAAGTTTTTCAAAAGTCTTTCACAAACGTTTTAACTTTGTTTTAAGACTTAAGCTTTGAGTTAAGTAAAGAGTAAGAGTAAAGTTCATTTTCTTCAAAGATTATACGGGAACTAAGTATTTCCAAGAGTTAAAATGTTTTCACATTTGAGCAAGAAAGGAAACACCGATTTTCGAGAGAGCTTTTAAGTTAAGTTTTGAGTAATTATATCACACCAAATAAAGAGTTTTGTTTTAAAAACATATGAGCTGAGTATATTTTGGGAGCAGTATTAAGCACTGATATAGGGACACAAGTTCATAATAGCTCAAGTCTCTATAAACCATGTAGCCATCATGGGTAGAAAAATGATCATGCTTTTTAGATGATTCCTTAGTGCTTTTTAGCATAGACTAATGGATCCACTTTGTTAAGGAGTTTTATATGACGTCAAAGTATATGACAGTTCTGGTAGCATGGGCAAGACGTTGTATCATCACTTAGGCTCATAGTGGTGGTTGTCGGTTAAAGAAATTCCCATAGTATTACATTACTTTATTATATGAGTAAGTTGAGTTGTTATTGCATTTGTTTAACAAACTAAGTTGCTTTCAACTGTTTTAAAAAGATTTCTATATATTGCATGTGTATTATTGCTTTACATTGAGTTAAGTTATTCATGAGTTGAGTAAAGCCAAGGTAAGTGTTTCTTTTAGATTCCTTTCAAACTTATATTATGTTTAGTATTCCCCTCGCATACTCGTACATTCAATATACTAATGCCATTTGGCCTGCATCTTTTGATGATGCAAACACTAGTAACCAGGATCAGCATCCAACACCTCGTTGATCCAGTTGAGCACTCCGAGTCAGTTGGTGAGCCTCCTTCCTTGTCGGAGGACTCCTTTTTACATTGCTTTCTAGTATTTCAATTGTTAGGATGATCGGGGGTCTTTCCCCGACATCCCTCTTTGTTTTAGAAGCTTCATAGACGAGTAGTTATAGTCCTTTAGTCTTGTATTTCAGGTGCTTTTCTATGAGACTTGAGTAGCTATTTTGGCTAGTTTGAATGTTTCCTTAATGACATTCTAAGTTTAATTCATAAGTTTCTTGTTTGAGATTATTTCTTATGTTTAAGTCTTCCACTAAGTAAGTAAGCCAGGACAAGGGTTCGCTTGGGGCCAACAATGGTTCTCAAGTGCCAGTCCCACCCAAGGTGTAGGCTTGGGGTGTGACAATAATATAATGACTTTTAAAACAACAAGAAAAAATTTACTAGTTCCTTTTTACAACTTAACACAACAAGTCCATTTTAAAAAAAAAATAGTTGCTACCTCAAAGAATCTTTAACAATAAGAAACTGCAACACTTTTAACTATTACATATTTTATCAACTTGTGATCAATTTAAAGAGGTCAGAGAACTGAGACAACGAGCTGAATGAATTCCACGTCGACCCACCAACAGATGAGCAAAATAACTTGAAAGAAAATCAAAAATTCGAGACTCAGACCTTTGTCGGTTCGATTTCGAATAATACTATTCTTCAACCTTAAAATTCTAATTCCTTCTCTTAATGGCACCACTACAAGGTATTTATTGCAAAAATAAATGTTTGAAGTCAAATAGTCGTTTTTGCGGGTGATGAGAGATTGATTGAAAATAATGAAGGAAAAAACGAGTAAGAGGAGAACATACCCCAAAAATCTGCATTCGATGTGATAGCTCCAATTCACATTAGATTTGGATGAGATTTTTATCTAAAACTAAAGTCAACAAATCTATCCCGAGGTCTGCAATCCTTGAATATGGAGGGAGGGACTGCAATGGTGATGAGCAGTGTTGTTGGATGAGGAAATTAGGGTTCTTGGTATTGACTTTTGCATTTTGGAAGAAGAAAGGGGAGATAAGCATGTCTTTGGTTTAGAGCGTGAATTAGAAAAGGAAAAGAAGACGAGAGTGTGCATTATTATTGTAACACCACGAAATTCTAATGACTTAAGCTAGAGCCTAACATGTAATCTAGTGTCCTAAAAAGGGTTAACGTCAAGATAATAGTTGTAAAATGATCTCCCTAACTTAGTACTAAGTTTATAGTCCCTAGACGTCAAGGCATGCCCCCCCCCCAAGGGTCCTTGAGGAGGACCAAGAAGCTGCCTGAAAACTATAAAAAAGACAGCATCATCTACGAGTGGCAACCTACGAGTCGTAGGTTGACTCACGCCCCGTAGGTGGGAGTCATGAATCAACACTTGGTCTCTCACTGACCAAGTCTCAAACCCAAACCACAACCATACAGTACGTGGCGTCACCCCACCTATGGATCGTATGTGGGTGTCATTGGTTGAGACTTAGTCTTCTCACCTTTGCCTTGACTTTCCCCCTCTCTGACCTAGAACACGATTCTACAGTACGGGGCGTAGCCCCACCTACGGTCCGTAGGTGGGGGAGTCATAGGTAGGGTCTGCTAAAACTAGTGCAAATCGGCCAAGGCTCAAATATTTGAATTAATTCCTAATTAATTAAGGGTGGGGACGGTTATTATTAGTTATATTAGACCTATATAAATAGTTTTAAGTCATTTAAATCAACTTAATTCCTCATAACTCACAAGACATAAAAACTCAACCCACTTCCCTATCAAAATATTCTCTCTCTAAACTCCATTGAAGAACTAGGTCAAAGCTCAAGCTAGGGGTTCATGGGTCTTCTTCCAAAACGATTTCTATTATTCAATTGTGATCTATTATGATTAATTATGATGGTTTATGGTTAGATTGTTGTAGTATTGATGGTTTTTAATGAAAATCTCTCTTGGACCCATGGTTTCCCTTTCTTCCTAAATTGTGAACTATGATGTGACTTGAATGGTCATGCAAGTTATAATTGATTATGTTTATGTTGTTAGGGTGTTGAATCATGAAATCTCTCTATCTAATGTTGCAATTCTAGAAGTTAGGGTTGATGTTGGTTCATGACCATGAAGGGCAATTGGCTAGGGTTAGTATATGTTGATGTTGATTCTATATATGAGTATGTGATTTACTTGGATAGTAATGATCCTATATCTAATGTTGTGGTATTGATGTAAGATCCTTTTTCCCTATACCCTATATACTTGATTATGTATGAAGTATGTATGTATGTTTATCTTGATCTTGTTGGGTTTATTGAAAGGACATTCTCATGGTCACAATACAACTATAATGTGAAAGGTTTACTCACATGCTAATGTTTCTAAAGTGAAAGGAGCATTTTCACTTAAGGAACCTATGAGCTAATATGATGGTATGTTGGCATGAGTGCCTAGTGTATTCTTTTATGAATGTGAACTTAAAGTAAAGACTAAATGTGACTTTTAAAGGGAGTTACGCATAGCACCGAGTGGATAGGAGTATGAGATGGATTCCTTCATGCTAGTAGCTGGGTTCCCAATACGGTGTCTCATGAGATGGAAACCTTCACATTAGTAGTCAAGGTTTCTAGTAGCAATCTCATACCCCATAAATATGTGCCCACATAGGTCTTAGATAGTGGATCCACCTAAAATCTAAAATGTATGTTCTACCTTAGGCAAGTAGGACACCTCTTTTCGGTGTGGGGTAAAACACCGAATTCCATGTAGCTCACATGGTCTATATCGGTTAATGCAAGTCTTCCCTATATGATATGGATACAAACTATGGTAAGAATATGGACTTTAATTATGACTTCTTAAGGGGTACTACTTAGTGTGAGTGGGGGTATGGGACTTCACTTATGCATTGCACAAGTAGACTCTAAGAGGGGTACTACTTAGTGTGAGTGGGGGTATGGGACTTCACTTATGCATTGCACAAGTAGACTCTAAGAGGGGTTATGGCGAGGTTCTCTTATGATTATGATGACTTATGAATTATGTATGTTGGTTATGACTATGGTAATGTATGCTATGTATGTTGTTGCTGGCCTAAATGTGATACTTAGCATTTGGTAGGGTTATGGGATCTTGTCTTTGCATTGCACTAGTATGACCTTGAGTTGCTTGTATGTTGGCTTGACTTGTGTTTCTTCATAAATGTGCATAATGACTTTCAAACTTGATGAATGCATGATTTCAACTAAATGTCCCTTTTATGCATGTTTTAAGGATTTTATACATGGTTTCCATACTTAGTACAATTCATTGTGCTAACCCATATTTTCTACTTTATTATGAGTGTAGGTTCCGGTCGTTGAGACTACTACTTCTTCAAGTGAAGCTTGGGTCGACTATTCCCTAGGCTTGGTGAGTCCTCAAGTTCGAGGACAAGATGTTATTGATTCTAGTTTCTAGTTTACCTTCTATGTTCTAGACTATATTGTACTTCCTATTTTTGGAGACTTTATTGGTGTAAAGGGCCTTGTCCCTATTTGAACTCTTATGTTAGATGGTGGATGAGACAAGTCTAGTTTCCTATTTTCCTTTATGAAAAGAAGTTGACTTCTATTGTAAAATTTTTTAATTTTTTTGCATTATTCTATGTCTTTATGTTATGATGATGCTAAGGGCTTGTACGAGACCCCTTCGGGGTCAAGTATGCCATGTTACTTCTAGGGGGTAGCCCGGGTCATGACAATTATATGTATATGTTTGCAGATGTGCATGAATTAAAAGGATATCCTATTTTACATAAAATTTGGCCACTTGAGTTGTTATTCTAATCGAATTAGATTTAGGTATAACTAAATTGAGTCAAATTTCTAAATTCAGCCAAAATTGAAATGAGATGGTTAATTATCGATTAATTATTTGAGCTTCTTAATTTAAACAAGACAAAATAATTATCAAGACTTATTCATTACTTAAAATAAAGAATTAATTGTACAAAATTATAAAATTCACTAATTTGAAGAAAATAAATATGTATTTATATCGAACACTTATTTTTAGGGCTATTTATTAAATGCTTATATAAAAGATTAAATTATATAAACTAATACATAAAATTATATAATTATTTCTGAAGAACTAACACAATTAATTAGAGAAAGCTTTTAATATATATATATATATATATATTATGATTTTTCAAAGACGATGTTTCAAATTGTTTGAAATTAAAGAAGCTCAACAATTAACTCAAATTACGTACGGTCAAAATTGGGTATCAACAACAACAACAACAACAACAGCAACAACAACAACAACAATAATAATAATAACAATAATAACAATAATAATAAGAACAATAATAAGAATAACAACAACAACGACAACTACTACAACAACAACTACTACAACAACAACGACGACAACGACAACAACAACAGTGAACAAGAACAACAACGACAAGAACAACACTAGCAACAGCAGCAACAACAATAATAAGAACAACAACAACAACAACAACAACAACAATAATCATTAATAAGAATAACAACAACACCAACACTAACGATAATAACAACAATGATAACAACAACAACGAACAAGAAGAAGAAGAAGAACAACACCAGCAACAACAACACCAGCAGCAGCACCAGCAACATCAATAACAACAACAACAACGACAATAATAATAATAATAATAATAATAATAATAATAATAATAATAATAATAATAATAATAATAACAACAACAATAATAACAACAATAATAATAACAATAATTATTAACAACAATAATAACAACAATAATAATAACAAATAATAATAATAATAATAATAATAATAATAATAATAATAATAATAATAATAATAATAATAATAATAACAACAACAACAACAATAATAAGAACAACAACAACAACAATAACAACAACATTAATAATAATAATGATGATGATGATGATGATGATGATGATGATGATGATGATCATAATAATAATAATAATAATAATAATAACAATACCAGAAGAAGAACAACAACAATAACAACAACAACAACAACAACAATAACAACAACAACAACAACAACATCATCAATAATAATAATAATAATAATAATAATAATAATAATAATAATAATAATAATAATAATAATTATAATAATAACAATAATAACAATAATAACAATAATACTAACAATAATAACAACAATAATAATAACAATAACAATAACACTAATAATAATTATAATAATAACAAATAATAACAAATAATAATAATAATAATAATAATAATAATAATAATAATATAATAATAATAATAATAATAATATAATAATAATAATAATAATATAATAATAATAATAATAGAAGAAGAAGAAGAAGTAGAAAAAGAAGAAGAAGAATAAGAACAACAACAATAATAATGATGATGATAATAATAATAATAATAATAATAATAATAATAATAATAATAATAATAATAATAACAACAACAACAACAACAACAACAACAACAACAACAGTAGTAGTAGTAACAACAACAACAATAGTAGTAGCAGCAGCAACAACAACAACAACAACAACAACAACAACAACAATAACAACAACATCAACAATAATAATAATAACAACAATAATAGAAAAAGAAGAAGAATAAGAAGAATAAGAAGAAGAAGAAGAAGAAGAAGAAGAAGAGGAAGAGGAAGAGGAGGAGGAGGATGAAGAAGAAGAAGAAGAAGAAGAAGAAGAAGAAGGACGAAGTAACTTAATCCATAAAATATAATTAATAGTTGTCATGTGTCTACACATGAGTGAAGAAGAAGAAGAAGAAATTTAATCCATAAAATATAGGCTTAAGTCATCTGCGGCCCCTTAAAGTTGTCCGCAAAATTCATTTAGAGACCTCAACTACACCTAGTAAATACTGAACACCTCTACCAGCCAAGATTTGAATCGTTTATGCAATTTTTTGCCTACATGGCAGATTGTTTGTGAATCACGCAAATGGGCCGCGTGAACGCTTTTTTCTCCCATTTTTGCTTGCATTTAACTCCTCCAACGTTACAATTTTAACGTTGATAACTCTTCCCCCAAATCCATTTTAGAACCCTAAATCACCAATTCTCTCTTCTTTCTCTAAATCTCTAACGTTTCTCTTGTTTCTCTCTTCAAAATCAATTGTCTTTTATCAAATATCGCAAAATTCAGTGAATATCGAGGAAACCGATATATGTAAGTGTGGTGATTATTGTCGACTGAAAACTTCAAGCACTCCATTGAACCCATGTCATCGATTTTTTGGCTGCAAAGCATCAAAGGTTTGTAACTATTCAAACAAAAACTACTGTTATTATATTATTTGAAAAATCAACATTTTTGTATATTTATTATTGTTATGCGTTTTACAGAAAAATGATGGATGTGGCTATTTTAGATGGATTGATTCGTCGCCTGAAAATGCTGATGAATCATCTAGATTTGTGTCGTTCTTAATGAATAGATTCATAGATGGTGAAAATCCGATTGATCGACTAAAGAGAAAAGTGAAAGAGCTTGAAGAAGAAAGGGATTCATTGAAATTTCAATTGAATGAAAATGAAGAGACGATGATGGTATTGAACAAGAAGCTCAAGGAAGTTAAACTCCAAAGGGATTGGGAAAAAGTCAAATTTAACCAACTTGTGATTTTTTTACTATCTTCTAACTATAAAATGGTTCGTTAATATTGTGTAGTTCATAGTAGTTCAAGATTGTAGTACTTAATTGTTTAGTTTTGCAGTAGTTAGGAGGCTAATCAAGAATAATTAGTGTTGTACTTAATTGGTCTGTTAAGTTCATATTTTGTATCAAGTTGGAAGTTTGAATGTGAATTGATCAGTGTCTCTTTTGTAACTTGACTCTCTTTTGTAACTTGCCCTATGTTTTGAAAAAAGGAGCAATTTTCCAAACCAATTAGTTCTATAATCGAGTAGGCTTATTGAGAAAAACACAAATGCATTGAGAGGTAGTCTAGTTGTTTTTCCAAAATTGAGCTAATAACACAAATACATGACTGAAAAATACATAACACAAAGGCATGGTTGAAAAATACATAACACAAATGCATTGAGAGGTAGTCTGGTTGTTGTTCAAAAACCATTGTCTTGCATGGTTCAAAAATATATAGTCTTGCTAACACAAAGGTATTGTTCAAAAATACATTACACGAGTGTTCAAAATAAACTAAAGAGTAGATTGTTCAAGACTTTTTTTAACATCATAACAAATTTCCAAATGAACTACTTCTCGGAGGTTCACAAGACCCCTTATTTTTCTTGTTTGCTTTCATTTGTTGCAACTGTGAAGTGCTGACTGTATCTTTTATCTTCCATTTTAGGCCACAGGGTTTAAAGCCAATATCTATATTGGTTGGTGAAGCACTCTTCAATTTCATTGGCCCATGTAGAATCTTCTTGCTTGATGTACCAGGCTGTAATAGAAGAAATAAAGTGTAAGATAAGGTAAGATCATAATATGGCTATCAAAATATACACCAAAACAGAGTAAACATATTAAGTGAACATACATTAAATACTTGGGCTGCAGTTGTAGGATCAGAGTAAACACCAAAACCAGTTGTAGGCTTTCTGTTTCCTCCAGTAGCAGCAGCAAATGAGGCAAAACTATATGGTCTCTAGTGACCTGATAAAGGTGGCAGTTGACTAGAAGAATTATCTCTTTCAGTAACAATGGGGTCCCTCGTACATTAGCTGTTTTTCTTCCCAACTTGCACCTTTTTTTTAGTAGGTCTTTGCACAACAGTGGTGCCAGCACAAATTGAGCTTGGTTGACTTGATTGTGTAGTTGCATTTGTGGTTCTGGAAGTAGAGTGTGATGAACCTCCCATTCTAGACTATATAACATCAAAAAGGATATATGAATAATTTGTAGAACAAACATTAAATGAAAATGATTTTTTAAATCTAATCTTACTCCTGTTTGAGTAGTATTTGGCACAATAGTAGTGTCAGCACAAACAGAACTCTAGACTATATAACATCAAAAAGGATATATGAATAATTTGTAGAACAAACATTAAATGAAAATGATTTTTTAAATCTAATCTTACTCCTGTTTGAGTAGTATTTGGCACAATAGTAGTGTCAGCACAAACAGAACTCTAGACTATATAACATCAAAAAGGATATATGAATAATTTGTAGAACAAACATTAAATGCAATTAATTTTTTAAATCTAATCTTACTCCTGTTTGAGTAGTATTTGACACAACAGTAGTGTTAGCACAAACAAAACTTTGTTGACTTGATTGTGTTCTAACCTGTTGAACAAAAATAAGGAGATATGAATAACTTGTACAATAAAAATTAAATGCAAATGAATATGTAAATCAAATATTACTCTTGTTTGAGAATAACTTTGTTGACTTGAATTTCTCTAACTATCAGGTTGAGAAGTGCTCCCCCTCCCATACTATGTCACCACAAAATAAAATATATGATTATTTGTGAAGAGATAGCTCAAATAAGGACGAAACTTGGTTTGGTCTTAAAATATGTGAGTGGAAATGCAGAAAAGGTGAATGCGGTAAATTATCTACTTAGACCTCAACCACCACCACCAGTTGAGGAATACTGATGTTTGCATAATCAAGGACACAACTTTCTATGCAAGTGTCTACGATCATGCAATAATATAATAACCCAACCAAGGGTTGGGATCGTTCCTAAGGGAGTTGTTTTGAGAATTAATAGAAAAATAAAATTAAGTTCTAACTAGTCGTAACTAAAGACATTAATGATTAAAAACATTGTAAATTAAAGGGGGGACACAAGGGTGTCAATTAACAATGGGGTTGTGCCAATAGTAAGTAAAAACAACAAAATAAACAAGGTTTCTAAGTAATGAGAGCGGATCCTTGGGATGTGACGAGAATACGGATTAAGCTAGTTAGATACATGCTTTCGATAGAAGATTCATAGAATAATTGTTACTAGACTAGACTTTAAGGGGGATAAGCTCTCTCTCAAGTAACTTACCCCGTTTCAAATGCGTTCCTCTCGAACACCCACTTGCTGCATGAAGACCAGCCTACACCTTAACCCACTCACTCTCTCGAGCTGAGTGTGTGGACATGGGACTAGGATTCACTCTCTCGAGTTGAACCTCATGTCGACCCACTCACACTGGCCAACAATCTAGTGGTCTTAGTTTTACGACCTTTCTCTCGAGCAAGCCGAAAACACATAAATAAACTTGTATTTGCAACTACAAATTCATTAAATTCATCCATAACCACTAAACGAAATCACATTTAAACTACAAATAGACTATCAGCAAGCATGACCCACAATTATCTTAAACCCATATTCGTTAAATCACACCCCAAGAATTGGGGTTTTTAGCCATACATCAAGAGATAGAAATTTATACCTAAATGAGCTTGCATTCAAATGGGTATGAAGATTTACGTCTTGTTACAGGCCAAAAATGAAGAATTCAAGAGACCCAAATCCAAATCCTTAGAGATGAAACCCTCTTCTTCTTCAACTTTTCAAAACCGTGTCAAACTCAGAGCAAAAAAATAAAAAGTACTATTCTATATGAAAATTATAATAATTCTTTGACACTTAAAACTACAACTCTAACTAGTATTTATAGTTTCTATAGATTTGTACTGCAGCGGATCATTCGGTGTGGTTAGTCAGAATTGCCGATCAACTCGGCGATTCGCCTTTTGGTGTAGTTCATCGCTGTCTTGCACCATGCGTTAGCATCGTCATGCTCTGGGTCATTGGGCGACATGGTAGTGCTTCGTGGAACTTCTCGGGGATGCGCTGACTGCTCCCTTTTTCCACCCACTTGATTCTTTCCTTCAGGCCTCAGCACACTAGAACAAAAGGCGAAGTAATATCCTTCGGTGACTCGCCAAGTGGATTGGGCGATCCTCAGGCCTTCATTTCTTCACTCTTTTCAGCCTTTTCGTTCCTTTTTGCAACATAGTGTCCATGATTTCCTTCAAACTTCAAATACCTGAAACTTAAGTGTTTTCATCAGATATTAAGATAAAATAAGCATTTGAGGACACAATTTCTATTAAAATATCAGTGGAGGAAGACGGGGTCACCTCAACATCCCTCGTAGTGTCACAAGGTACTCTAGCTCACCGGCACAGTTGAGTGACCAGAACTGGATAGAGACGTCAACTTCTGTTTGGCTCTCATAGCCATCTTATGTGAGATCAGCAGTCCCAGATCGATCCGCTATCTGGACATGATAGAACCAAGGCAAGCCGCCTTAGGGTGGCGAAGAATAGACTCGTTCTGGGATGGCATTATGGTGCTGGTGATGATGCCAAACCAGAACCTGGAGGCGCTGTTCGGGTCCCTTTTCTCATTAGGAGCCCTTGCATCCATCCACCTCAGGGTGGTGTCAGAAATCATTGGAGCCAACCAACCCTTCAAATCATCTAGGGACTGAACAATCGGTAACCCCTCGTAAGGGAGTGCAGAGTGCAGCGGTCTACCTAATATAACATCAATATGCTCGTTGTGACACTCCACCTTCTTGCCTTTGACCATGACCGACTTCACCAGTCGAAACTCACTTGCCTTCTTCTTGTTCTTAGGCACCAACTCCCCTTAAGCAGTGTAAAAATCTGTTACCCAAAAAGGAATGTACGGGCCTCGGGGCCGTGTGAACTACTCAAATCCATGGTATCGGAGAGTTTCAAGCACATCAGGATTCCTGCCTTCCAGACCCTCCATGGATAGTAACTTCTCATCTATGATGGTCTGTAAACCATCACCTTTCAATCTGTTTAATAGCCTCGGTGGAGGAACTATAGGAAGTGTAAGACTTACTAAGGATGCCTGGGCTGGCACTGAGTCTGTAGTCAGATGAGTGGCAGCGGAGGAGTACTGGTGGCTGTGGGCAGAGATCTAGCCCGGAGCGCATCCCTTTAGTTAATTAGAGGTTGTTCATCCTATAGTTCAGAGAAATTTGGCTCAATAGCTGCTCCTTTTCTAGCTATATAATTCTTCCTCTTGCCTTTGTCTCCCGGTTGGAGGTCATCCCCTTTCCTATTTGGAGGGTTTGATCCTTCTTCATTTATTGTAATGCCCTTTGCCTTTTTCTGGGGTGGTTTGGTTAGATTGGTGCATACCATATCTGCAACAGATTGAGAGAAATTAAGAAAACAAAATCAAATTCTAGCTAAGAAAATCTTGTTGCAGATAAACTCATCGATCTAGTCGGCGAGCCGCCGAACCGATTTAGCGAGCTAAGTGTGGCTCGCCAATGAGGTTGGCTAAACAATTAAAGCAAGTCGGTGATAGGAGAGTCCTTTTGGTGAATCGTCGACTACTTTCGGTGAGCAAGGGTTTGTCTGCTGAAAGTTACAGTGCATTAAGGCGTCATAATAGCATACAAAGGGTGATCAAGAGTACTTTCAGCGAGTCGCCGAGTGCATTCGGCGACCTATGGCTTCTCGCCGAAAGTTACAGACTCAAACATTCAATTTGACATGATATTAAGGGCGAGATGGAGACATTGGGCGAACCGCCGAACGATTTGGCGAGTTTGACCCAGCTCGCTAAATGGCCCAACGTGCCCATTTTCAATCCATCTTCTCGAATTCAATCCTGCAAACCCCGAAAGCCAAATCAAAGCATGCACTAATAAAATTCAAACAAGACCCATACTACCCATCACCCCAAAATACTTTGATTTCTCCCAGATTTGCCGAATTTGGCCATTTAACAATATTTTCTCTTAAGAGTAGTGTCACCCGCTCTATCATTGAGCAAGTTTTTGACATTTAGCACAAATGTGGGCTACTCAGACTTCACCCAATCAATCTAACAACATACAATCATGACCTAATTCAATAAAAAACACAAAAACTTACGGGCATTTGACAATCAAACAATACGGGCAAAATTTTCAAATTAAAATAGGCATTTAAGCATACTAATCCTTTCAGAGAGTCCCATCACACATCAATAAGATAAGATCATTGAAAAAGAGTACAAACTATTCGAAAGTAAACTCGGGGTTTGGAGAACTAACCTTCTGTGCCGATTAAAATGTGATTGAAAGCTAGGAAGCAAAGAAATCCAACTCTGAGCACAAATAAGCCAACCAAAATACTAGTGGAATGTAAGAATATTGGAAATACTACCTTGGTGTGAGTTTGTGAAGATTAAAAGCAAGGGAAAGTGGAGGATTTCAAATTCTAGGACCTTTAGCCATTATAAACCGTCCATTTCGCACCCATTCGGCGACATTAGTCGCACTCGCCTATCCAGTCGGCGGCATTAGTCGCACTCGCCTATCCAGTCGGTGACACACCGAATGATCATCTACCTTGCCAAGTTTTACAGGACCTTCGGTCAAAATGAAGGTCTAAATGGCGGTTTTCATCGGGATCGCCAACCTGTTCGGCGATTTGCTGAAAAGAACTATTAGCTCACCGAATGGAATTTCCACACACTCTCCATACTGTATCATGTTCATTCAACACACATTTATTTCTGAAACAACATTAAAGCAATAAAGGGTTCTGCGTTGCCTCCCAAACAGCGCCTTAATTAACTCGTGGCACGACGCTGGTTAACACCTAAACTTCACTTTTGGGGATAGCCAAAACATCACTTGGCAACCCCTGCTTTGTGGCGGATGGAGATGAGGCATCACATGACCCATAAGGTTCTCGAGCAGCTGAATGGATCTGGAATGAGAACCAATCATCTGTTTCATCACTTCAATGTTCTCATTCATCTCTTCCAGTACCCTATCATGCTTACTTACCTTGTTAAAAAATAATTGAGAACATTTCTTTGACACATTTTCCCTCATTGTCCTTGACTTTCCTTGCTTATGAGGGGGGTTGTATCTGTCCTTCCTTTTGCATTGGACTTCAGTTTCCACTATCTTTTTGGCCAACTTATCCATTTGAGTTATCAGCATGGCCAACATATGAAGTCCTTATCTACTTCTTGGTTTGATTCGGCCCTGAGATCAAGCAGTGGGCTGCTATCGCATGAGGCTGTTGTGTATTACCACCTGGAATAAGTTGATTGGGCAATGATTTGTTTCCGAGACCAAGACTTTTGTAGAAGCAGTCCAGGAGGACTATATCGGGAATTTCATGAGTAGGGCATCGATTCAGAAGCGATTTAAACCTTGCCCATGCTTCATGAATCCGTTCACCTTCTAATTATTTGAAGGTTAGAATGCGATCCCTGAACATCATTACTTCTAATGGAGGAAACTCCATTTGCTTACGAGTACTGCTTGACATACTCACCTTCTCTGTTTAAAAGCTCAAACAAGCAACATACAAAACTAAAAATTAAGTAAGTAGAGTACAACTAAGAGGAACAAAAATTCTACTAATCTAAGAATTCTCAAATAACACCACTCTCCGGTAGCAGCGCCATTTTGATGTTTGCATAATCAAGGACACAACTTCTGATGTAAGTGTCTACGATCGTGCAATAGTATAATAACCCACCAAGGGTTGGGATCGTTCCCAATGGAGTGGTTTTGAGAATTAATAGAAAAATAAAATTAAATTCTAACTAGTCGTAGCTAAAGACATAAGTGATTAAAATCATCGTAAATTAAAGGGGGGACACAAGAGTGTCAATTAACAATGGGGTTTTGTCACTAGTAAGTAAAAACAACAAAATAAACAAGGGTTTCTAAGTAAACACATAAATGAACTTGTATTTGCAACTACAAATTCATGAAATTCATCCACAACCACTAAATGAAATCACATTTAAACTACAAATAGACTATCAACAAGCAAGACCCAACAATTATCTTAACCTATATTTGCTAAATCACACCCCAAGAATTGGGGTTTTTAGCCACACATCAAGAGATAGAAATTTATACCTAAATGAGCTTGCATTCAAATAGGTATGAATATTTAAGTCTTATTATAGGCCAAGAATGAAGAATCCTAGAGGCCCAAGTCCAAATCCTTGGAGATGAAACCCTCTTCTTCTTCAAGTTTTCAAAACCCTCTCAAACTTAGAGAAAAAATATCAAAAAGTAGTATTCTATATAAAAATTATAATAATTGTTCGACAGTTAAATCTACAGCTCTAACTAGTATTTATAGTTTCTATAGATTTGTTCTGCAGTGGATCATTTGGTGTCATTAGTCGGAATCGCCGATCAACTTGGCGATTTGCCTTTTGGTGTAGTTCATCGCTGTCTTGCACCATCCTTTAACATCGTTGTGCTCTGGGTCATTGGGTGACTTGGTACTGCTTTGCGAAACTTCTCGACGATGCGTCGACTGCTCCTTTTTTCCGCCGACTTGATCCTTTCCTTCAGGGCTCAGCACACTGGAACAAAAGTCAAAGTAATACCATTCGATGACTCGCCAAGTGGACTGGGCGATCCTCAGGCCTTCATTTCTTTGCTCTTTTCAGTCTTTTCGTTCCTTTTTGTGACTTAGTGTCCATGCTTTCCTTTAAACTTCAAATACCTAAAACTTAAGTGTTTTTATCAGATATTGAGATAAAATAAGCATTTGAGGACAGAATTTCTATTACAATATAGCCCTAAATGAGTCCAATTTGTGGACTTATCAACACCGCCATCTTAAACTTTTTCTTGTCCTCAAGCAAACTCAAGTTCAGCCGTTCAAAAAGGGTGTCTCGAACAGTGCTACACAAGACTCAATCATGAATGCACACAACAAGACTCAATTTACTTATAGAAAGATCAAATGTGCACTCCAAGATTCAAGTTGTGACTCACCAATATCAAAGAGTCTCCTACTCACAATACTTGCTTCAAATGTAAGTTCAAGCTCAACCAAAGTGTTCAAATATCCTCACAGAAAGAATGATTTCATATTCGCACATAATGATTTAATCATTTAAAGTTCAGGAATCATATGCAATGCTCACACTCACAAAGATGAACACGATACATGGTTTCACCCATAGGTTTGCCCGTATTTTCCAGTCAAATTTGTTTCAGCTCACTCGAGATCAAAAAGGTCTTTTTAAGGCTTGTAATGGGGCTGAATGCAAAGGTATGATCATTAAGGCTTACTGACTTTCATCCTCATGAAATGTGGTTCTCACAACACTTCCTTTCCTTTTCCTTCATTATTTTTTTTTGTGCATCATAAGTCATTCTTTTATTCACTTTCCATATATTGTTTTGGAACTGCATTTCTTTTTGTACTTTAATCCACAACTTTCTTTTTTGTTCTTTTTTTTTTTATATGGAGGGGTTCCATTTTTCTTAAAACCATGGGTAAGAGGAGACTTTCCTTGCACTTCTTGACTTGCCCTTATCTTTTCACCACACCCCCAACTTAGGCTTTTGGCCTAAGTTGGCTATTCAATTAACCACAATTCAAGAGGAGTGTAGGTAGTGGATTAAGAAAGGTCTAGTTTTCATCAAGTTTCTTTCAAAGAAGGTTAAGGTTCAAGAGGTGTTCAAGAGAGGTTCACACATTCACAAGGTGGGCCACAAAGAGGTATATGTAAATATGGTCCACACTCTTTAAATCCCTTAAGATCACATCAAGAGCTAGCCTTACTTAGTCGATCGAGCCAACGGGGCAAATTCTAGGATCTATCATGCATGTTTCAAAGTAAGCTCATCACACTAGGCATCGACACTATAGTCAACAAGACTCCACAATTTCACTAGTGTGCAACAGTCATTACAGAAGACTCGATTCGATACTTAGGCTTATCAAAAGGAGATGCAAAGAGTTCACATATTATCTATGCAACTTCATTTGGCCTCATCGTAGTCGCGCATTCATGTTTGTTCGATTGAGAGCACTATTCAAGTCATCGGTATTGATTGAAATTGGGACTCAAATTTTGCACAAGAATAGCCACATTCACACACAAGAGGTGGCAAAAATTTTCAGATAGGTTAAAATCATTTTTCCATAAAATAAATAAAAGGAGCCATAAGCTCAATCATCTACAGAAACAGATAAAACACAATTTTAAAGTAGAACGACCCAAATATATACACAAAACACAACTATCAACACAAAAGGTGTGGGCCTCACCCCACCACAAATAAAACGTATTTGTCCTCATATGCAACTAAAAGTATCCAAAAGTAAAAATATAATAAGACAGAGAGAGAGAGGTAAAGAAAGGTCCTGCCTATATAGTCTCTCTCTGTCAGGGCCTCGGTGGCTGGTGTAGGAGTCTGTACATGGGCATCAGTGCCCGGAGTAGCCTCAGACGGAATAGCAATGCCAAATCACTAGGAGCTGCTATGGACGTCTCAATCGGCATGTATGGATCACCAGTTGCACAACGCTCTCTATAAGATCTGGCAAGTCTCTGAATATGTCCTTATCTATGCTCTCTTGTGTATCCTTAGCATGTACTAATATAAACTCCTCATCGATCTCTACATGACACTCTGTATGTACTGTGCCATCCCCTTGTACATATCTGGCGGTAGCCAGAGGAATCCTCGAGATCTCAGGAGCATCCCTGTCCTTAGCAGTCTCTAGTAGTGAAGTAAAGTCAGTAGACTTAAGATAGTCTACGTCCTTACTCAAACTCGTAATCTCGATTTTTAAAGTCGTCACCTCAGAGGCCTCCCCATGTCTACTCTCACAAGCAATGACTCTCACTATCAAGGCATCAACAGAACTCTGAAGAGGGGTAAGTGTTGCTAGTATGGCCCTGTTGATCATCTCTAGAACAGACCTCTCCAATCGGGTAGCTCTCACATCAGCTGAATAGGCCAACTGCCCCATCTTCAGGATCATGGCCTGAGTGATCTTGGCAGGCTGGGAGGATGAGGAAATACCTGGAGCCTGTGAGGAAGAGGAAGAAGGAGTGGGTATACCTAAGGGCTCAGAGGTCGGAGTAGGCGAAGGTGCCTCTGCTGGTAATGAGTCAATATAGACCTCTGGAGAAGTGTCTCCCGCAGCTGCTCTCCTCTTGTCAACCTCCTCTCGTGTGAACTCGGCCTTAATACGCCTATTATCGGTGGAGGAAGATGGGGTGACATCAATATCCCTCGTAGTGTCACGAGGTACTCTAGCTCACGGGCATAGCTTAGTGACCAGAACTAGAAATAGCAGAGATGTCAGCTTCTGTTTGGCTCTCATGGTCATATCCTGTGACATCAGTAGTCCCATATCGATCTGCCTCCTGGACATTATAGTACCAAGGCAAGCCGCCTTAGGATGGCGAATGATAGACTCATTCTGGGATGGCAATACGGTGTTACTGATGAAGCTAAACCAGAACCTCGAGGCTCTGTTCATGTCCCTTTTTTCAATAGGAGCCCATGGATCCATCCATGGGGTGGTGTCAGAAATCATTAGATCCAACCAACCCTTCAAATCATCCAAGGACTGAACAATCGAAAACCCCTCGTAAGGGAGTGCAGAGTGCAGCGATCTACCTAATACAACATTAATATGCTCGCTGTGACACTCTACCTCTCTGCCTTTGACCATGACTGACTTCACCAGTCGAAACTCACTTTCCTTCTTCTTGTTCTTATGCACCAACTTCCCATAAGCAGTGTAAAACTCTCTAACCCAAGAAGGAATGTACGGGCCTCGGGGCTGTTTGAACTGCTCGAATCCATGGTATCAGAGAGTTTCAAGCATATCAGGATGCTTGCCTTCCAGACCCTCAATGTATAGTAATTTCTCATCTATGATGTAAACCATCACCTTTCAATCTGTTTAACAGTCTTAGTGGAGGAACTATAAGAACTGCAGGATTACTGAATATGTCGTATCGCACCGAGTCCGCAATGCAGGAGTGGCGGTGAGGAGTACCGTGGTCGTGAGATCCGCCCGCGCATCCCTTCGGTTAATCAGAGGTTTTTCATCCTCTAGTTCAGAGAAATCTAGCTCAATAGCTGCTCCTTTTCTATCTATATATTTCTTCCTCTTGCCTTTGTCTCCGGGTTGGAGGTCATCCCCTCTCCTCTTTGGAGGGTTTGATCCTCTTTCATTTATTGTAATGCCCTTTGCCTTTTATTGGGGTTGTTCAATTAGATTAATGCATACCATATCTGCAAAAGATCAAGAGAAATTAAGAAAACAAAATCAAACTCTAGCACAACAAATCTTGTTGCAGATAAACTCGTTGATCCAAGCAGTGAGTCACCGAACCACTTTGGTGAGCTAAGTTTGGCTTGCCGATGAGGTTGGCAAAACAATTAAAGCAAGTCGGCGACAGGAGAGTCCTTTCGGCAAATACCCAACTACTTTCGGCGAGCAAGGGTTTGTCCTTCGAAAGTTACAGTGCATTAGGGGGTCAGAATAGCATACAAATGGCAATCAAGAGTACTTTCGGTGAATCACGGAGTGCATTTAGCTATCCATGGCTTCTTGCTGAAAGTTACAGACTCAAACATCCAGTTTGACATGGTATTAAGGGTGAGATAGAGACATTGGGCGAACCACCAAACGATTTGGTGAGCTCGACCCAGCTCTCCAAATGGCCCAACGTGCCCATTTTCAATCAATCTTCTCGAATTCAAACCCACAAACCCCGAGATTAAATTCAACGTATGCACTAATGAAATTCAAACAAGACCGATACTACCCATCACCCTGGGATACTCAAATTTCTCCCAGATTTGCCGAATCTAGCTATTTGATGATATTTTCTCTTAAGAGCGGTGTCACCCACTCTATCATTGAGAAAATTTTTGACATTTAGCAAAAACGTGGGCTACTCAGACTTCACCCAATAAATCTAACAACATGCAATCACGATACAATTCAATAAAAAGCACAAAAACGTACGGGCATTTGACAATCAAACAATACGGGCAAGATTTTCAAATTAAAATAGGCATTTAAGCATACTAATCCTATCAGAGAGTCCTAGTACACATCAATAAGATACGATCGTTGCAAAAGAGTACAAACTATTCGAAAGTAAACTTGAGATTTGGAGAACTAACCTTCTGTGTCGATTAAAATGTGATTAAAAAGCTAGGCAGCAAAGAAATCCAACTCTGAGCACAAATCAGCCAACCAAAATACCAATGGAATATAAGAATATTGGAAATACTACCTTGGTGTGAATTTGTGAAGATTAAAAGCGAAAGAAAGTGGAGGATTTCAATTTCTAGAACCTTTGGCCATTATAAACCGTCCATTTCACACCCATTTGGTGACATTAGTCGCACTCGCCTATCCAGTCAGCGACATGCCAAATGATCATTCACCTCGCTGAGTTTTATAGGACCTTCGGTCAAAATGAAGGGTCAAACGACGGTTTTCATCGGGATCGCCAACCTGTTCGGTGATTCGCTAAATGGAACTATTAGCTCGCCGAACACAATTTCCACACACTCTCCACACTGTATCCTGCTCATTTAACACACATTTACTTCTAAAACAACAATAAAGCAATAAAGGGTTTTGGTTTGCCTCCCAAATAGGGTCTTAGTAACCGTTGTGGCATGACGCAGGTTAATACCTAAACTTCACTTTTCGGGATAGCTAAAACATCACTTGGCAATCCTCTTCTTTGTGGCGGATGGAGTTGAGGCATCACATGATCCGTAAGGTTCTCGAGCAGCTGAATGGATCTGGAATGAGAACCAATCATCTGTTTCATCACTTCAATGTACTCATTCATCTCTTCCAGCACCCTATCATGCTTACTTACCTTGTTGAAAATGATTGAGAGCATTCCTTTGTCACGTTTACCCTCATTGTCCTTGGGTTTTCCTCGCTCATGAGGGGGGATGTATTTGTCCTTTCTTTTGCATTGGACTTCAATTTCCACTATCTTTTTGGCCAATTCATCCATTTGAGTCATCAGTGCGGTGAACATGAAGTCATTCTCTACTTCTTAGTTTGATTCAGCCCTGAGATCAAGCAGGTGGGCTGTTATCGTATAAGGCTGTTGTGTAATACCACTCGAAATGAGTTGGTTAGGCAATGATTTGTTTCCAGGACCAAGACTTTTGTAGAAGCAGTCCAGGAGGACTATATCAGAAATTTCATGAGTGGGTCATCAAACCTGAAGCGATTTAAACCTTGCCCATGCTTCATGAATCTGTTCACCTTCTAATTGTTTGAAGGTTAGAATGTGATCCCTGAACATCATTACTTCTAATGGATGAAACTCCATTTGCTCACTAGTACTGCTTGACGTACTCACCCTCTCTGTTTCAAAGCTCAAACAAGCAACATATAAAACTAAAAATTAAGTAAGTAGACTACAACTAAGAGCAACAAAAATTCTACTAATCCAAAAATTCTCAAATAACACCACTCCCCGGCAGCGGCGCCATTTTTGATGTTCGCGTAATCAAGGACACAACTTTCGATGCAAGTGTCTACGATCGTGCAATAGTATAATAACCCAACTAAGGGTTGGGATCATTCCTAAGGGAGTGGTTTTAAGAATTAATAGAAAAAATAAAATTAAGTTCTAACTAGTCGTAGCTAAAAACAATAATGATTAAAAACATCGTAAATTAAAGGGGGGACACAAGGGTGTTAATTAACAATGGGGTTTTGTCACTAGTGAGTAAAAACAACAAAATACCATTTCTAAGTAATGACGGGGGGGGGGGGGGGGATCCTCAGGATATGACGGGAATATGGGTTAAGCTATATTATTGGGTACATGCTTTCGATAGAAAATTCATAGAATAATTGTGACTAAGCTAGACTTTAAGGGGGATAAGCTCTGTCTCGAGAAACTTACCCCATTTCAAATGTGTTCCTCTCGGACACCCACTTGGCGCATGAAGACCAGCTTATGCCTTAACCCACTCACTCTCTTGAGCTGAGTGTGTGGACATGGGACTAGGGTTCACTCTCTCGAGCTGAACCTCATGTCAACCCACTCACACTGGCCATCAATCTAGTGGTCTTAGTTTTATGACCTCTCTCTTGAGCAAGCCGAAAACACATAAATAAACTTGTATTTGCAACTAAAAATTCATTAAATTTATCCAAAACCACTAAACGAAATTGCATTTAAACTACAAATAGTCTATCAGCAAGCAAGGCCCAACAATTATTTTAACCCATATCGCTAAATCACACCCTAAGAATTGGGGTTTATAGCCACACATCGAGAGATAGAAATTTATACCTAATTGAGCTTGCATTCAAATGGGTATGAAAATTTAAGTCTTGTTACAGGCCAAAAATGAAGAATCCAAGAGACCCAAGTCCAAATCCTTGGAGATGAAACCCTCTTCTTCTTCAAGTTTTCAAAACCATCTCAAACTCAGAGCAACATTATCAAAAAGTACTATTCTATATGAAAATTATAATAATTGTTCGACACTTAAAACTACAACTCTAATTAGTATTTATAGTTTCTACAGATTTGTACTGCAGCGGATCATTAGGCGTCGTTAGTCAAAATCGCCGATCAACTCAATGATTCACCTTTTGGTGTAGTTCATCAGCGTCTTGCACCATCCTTAAGCATCATCATGATCTGGGTTATTGGGCACCATGGTACTGCTTCGCGAAACTTTTCGGTGATGTGCCGACTGCTCCTTTTTTTCGCCGAATTGATCCTTTCCTTCAGGGCTTAGCACACTAAAACAAAAGATAAATTAATACCCTTCAGTGACTTGCCAAGTGGATTCAACAATCCTCAGGCCTTCATTTCTTCGCTTTTTTCAGCCTTTTCGTTCCTTTTTAAGACGTAGTGTCGATGCTTTCCTTCAAACTTCAAATACCTGAAACTTAAGTGTTTTCGTCAGATATTGAGGTAAAATAAGCATTTGAGGACACAATTTCTATTTAAATATAGCCCTAAATGAGTCCAATTTGTGGACTCATCAAGTACTACTATGAGGAGGATGCGAATTTGGTTAATGATCAGACGGGGGTTTTAGAACCAATGCCCAAGGTTCCAACTTGGATAATTGGTGCCAAGGTCGGAACTATGGAAACTACAACTGTGAGGGTAACTACAACCGCGAGGGAAACTATGTCCGGGATGAAAACTACAACCGTGAGGGAATCTATCTCTAGGATTGAAATTATAATCATGGTAAAAATTACAATTAGAACATTTATGGTAACAGGAATGATAAGGTTGGACCCTACGTTCCCCCTGGTAATAAAGATGCTGGTAATAATATTACCGCATTGAGGATATGATGCAGAAAATGATGAAGAGGTATGATGCAACAAATGAGAATGTGAAAGAGATGATTTGTCTGAAATCAATTTGAAAGTTGATGCCCATGCAGTGTTAATCAAGCAACTTGAACATTAGTTTAGTCAGTTGTCCACTACTATGAATCTACGCCAACTTGGCACACTTCCTAGCAACACTATCCAGAATTTGAAAGATGATGGGCATTGTATGGAAATCATGACTTGCGGAGGAAAACAAACTATTGATCTCCCCCCCCCCCCAATGCCATCTGAGGTTGAAAGAGTGATAGAAAAAGATGAGGATAAGAATGGTGTTACTCAAATTCCAAAAGATGATACTGAAAAGGAAGCTGAGGTGACCCAAAAAGTTGTTCTCATGCCTAGACCTCCACCTTCATTCCCACAAAGATTGGTGAAAAATATTGAATAGGGAAAATACCGCAGGTTCATAGCTATGCTGAAGCAACTGTCCATAAATTTCTCGTTAATAGAAGCTTTAGAACAAATTCCTAGGTATGCTAAATTCATGAAAGACTTTGTGAACAAAAAGAGGGCTCTTATTTTTATGAATGAAGAGAGACTGCAACATTGTAGTGCTATTGCTACTAGATCACTTGTGCAAAAGAAATAGGATCCTGGAACTTTCACTATTCCTTGTACCATTGGGAGTTACGCTTTGTGGAAGCTTTGTGTGATTTGGGGGGCTAGCATTAATTTGATGACACTGTCCATTTATAAGAAATTGGGTTTAGGAGCTCCAAAACCGACTGCGATTCATGTACTTATCACCGATATAACTGTGAAGAGGCCCATTCCAGTGCTACAAGATGTCCTTGTGAAAGTGGGGTCGTTCATATTTCTGGTGGACATTATGATACTTGATTGTGAGGTTGATTTTGAGGTATCATTTCTTACTACTGGGCGTGCCTTGGTCGATATGGAAAGAGTGCAGATGAAGTTCCAATTAAACATTGAGGAGGTGACTTTTAACATTTGTAGGTCTATGCAGCAGGAAAGTGACCTTAAGTCGGATGCAGTGGTAAATCATATTGTGGAGCGAGATTTTGAAGTGTCTATTGAGGAGAGTTTAGGTGTCAATACACTAACAGCGGTACGATAAATTTTGACAATGATGATATTGATGAGATAAATGAGCTTGATGAGTTTCGCCTAAAAGCATATGAAATTTCAGCCTTGTACAAAGAGAAAATGAAGAAGTACCATGATCAGAAGATTGAGAAGTGAGAATTTGTTGCCGATGATTTGGTGCTCTTATTTAACTCAAGGTTGCGCTTATTTCCTGGCAAGCTCAAGTCCAAGTGAACCGGGCCATTCAAAGTAAATCAAGTATTTCCTCATGGAACGGTTGTGCTCGAGAACAATGAAGGGACAAGGTTCAAGGTGAATGGTCAGAGGATAAAAATCTACTTGGGGAAATTTGAGTGTATCAATGAACTGATAGAGGAATGGGATCTTAGTGAATTCTGAGTAACTAAGTTTTATGCATTATGCCGCGACATTACATTAAGCGCTTATTGGGAGGCAACCCAATTAGTAGTGTAACTTCTTATTTTATTTTATTTTTCTTTTTATTTTATTAGTGTCACTTTTTTCCTTTTGGTCTTGTTTTTGCAGATTAGAGGAAGTATCATATCCAAAAATTTGAAGCAAAGGAGCATGTTTGAGGTTAAGTGTGGGGTGACGACCCTTGATGAAAATTTAGAGAGCATGCTACTAGCTAGACCTAAAGTCCTCAAGGAGTTTTTCTAACCCTTGTTTTAAATTTTAATTGATACTTTGGGGACATAACATCTTTTTAAGTGTGGGGTGGAAGAATGAATTCCTAGTTTTTACAGTTTTATTGAGTCTTTTCTTTTTTTTTAGGATGAGTTCCTTGGCTTTTGTTTTCGGTTCTTTTCCTGAGGATAGTCCCTTTGAACCGAGTATCTTTTACTTTCTTAGGAATAAGTTCTCTTTTAAAAAAAAAATTGAAGAGAAAAGAAAAGACCTTTTTGAGTGTTGTGATACTTACTATTTAGGCCTAATTTTTGAGTAGTACTTTCTTCTGAATGCTTGATTGGTAAGGAAATTGCAGACTCTTTGATACCTAAGCTCATGGTTGGGACTTCGTATATAGCTTATTTTATTTCGTAGATTGTTATGATCCTATCTCTCTTAGAAGTAGAATTGATCCATCTTGATTGATACTTGTGCTATGTGTGGTGAGAATTTGTTTATTCCATGTTTGCATCTTAGTGTAGAACTTGCCCTGTATGTTATTGAAGCGAAATAAAAAATGTTGCTTTGTTTAGAAGATGATAATAGGCTTTCTTTGATTTGTCAGATAAATTTTAGCCTTTTTAGATATTATATCACTAGTTAACCCTTTTTGAGTCTTTTAGCCTATATTTTTCTTGTAAACCACATGATCGAGCCGAATCCCTTTTTATTGATACCATAATTCTATTTGATCCAAAAAGAAATCCTTAATGCACTATGTAAGCAGAAAAATGAGAACAATGGTAGAAGTAGAAAAGGGTGGAAATGCTTGGTTTGTAGCTAATGGAACAAGAAGAGGTAAAAGATAAGATGGCCCAGATCCACCCATCTCACGTTTCCCTAGAAAGCTATAAGACTCTGTGTTGGCCCTGGTCCTTCCTTGGACATTTTGGACTTTAACTCCGGCTGAAAGCCTAAGTTGAGGGTGGCTACTTCAGAAGTTACCTTGATGATGGCCCTGGTCCTTCCAAGGACATCGTGCACCTTAATGCATGTAAATTATGTAAGTTGAGGGTGGCTATTATGAAGGAAAATTTATAAAAAAAATAAAAAAATTGAAGCACTCTTGAGATGATGAGAATTACTTGTGAAATAATTGTTGAAGAGAAGGTTGAAAATAAAGAGAACAAAATAATGGGTGATGAAGTCTAAAATTACAAAGTGCTTAAGGAAATGTAAGCCACTAGTATATTATTTTCCTACTCGTCCCCTAGCCTACATTACAACCTGTTAGAGTCCTATTTGATTCTATTCAAGCATGCTTAATTAGTGGAGATGTACATAATGGGCAAGCCTATGGTTCTTTGCGCTTACATGTGAATTTTATTTGTGAGTGTGAGAGTTGTTCTTGATATGAAGTCCTTAATTTATATTCAATCTTTTGAATTGAGTGTGAAGACTATTATCTTTTTGTGAGGGCACTTGTTTCATGATATATAGGTGATTTTATTAGCTTTCTTTGATGGCAGTAGGTGAGCAAGCTTAAATTTGATGAATTCAAAGTCCTTCCTTGAGGTTAGGAGGTTAGAGGTTTATTATTTATTTGGATGTCATGCATAATGATTGAGAAGTCTACTTGATGTTTTGAAATTGATATATGGCCTAATTGTTTGTATTAACCAAAGTGATGACATTGCTAGTATGATTTTTTGAGATGAGCTTTAATGCTTGCTTGAGGATGAGTAAAAGTTTAAGTGAGGGGTGTTGATGTGAAGCCAAAAATATATATTTTTATCATTATTTGCCTCGCATTTATTATTTATATTTGTCCTTTTTGAGCATGAACTTTATGGATTGTGCTTAATAGTGTATTTTATTTGTAGGATTAAATTGGTGTAAAGATGAAGAAGTTTGGAGCTAAAACGAATTAAAATTGGAAGGTTGAAGAAGGAAATCAAGCAGGTAATTCAATATATAAATATATTAAGTGAAGCTTGTTGCAACAAACAGCGAAATCCAAAGAATCCTTGTTGCCATGTGGCAGTAGTTGAATGCAACAATACCAACATATTTGTGAGTCAGTTACTGTTCACGCATAAACTAAGAAATCCAATTCCTTTTGGATTTGATTTCCCAATTTGATTTGGACTCAGTTATTTTATTTAGGGTTCTCTATATCTATAAATAGTTCATAGAAATAATTATTTTGGGGAGATACTTTGTAAGCAAAAATTGTCAATACTTTTTTAGGGTTGTTTTATTCTTCTTATTTTCTTAGACATTATTGTAAACTTTTGTTTTTGGTCTTTTGGAATTATTTTGCAAACTCTTAGCAATTTAATTTCCGAAAGTTGGTTTATGTAATTCCAATTTGGTTTTCAATTCAAGATTTTGGTTTTCATCTATTCTAATTGTAAGTTCATGATTTCTTTTAATTCAATTATGAATTGTGAACTCTCAAGCATGAGTAGCTAAATCCATAACTAGGGTTGTGAAAACCATGAGTAATTAACAAAGTATGAATAATAATTAAGTAATTCTTGAATAGTGTTTATGCATGTATTATTAATCTTTTCATTTAGCAGTCTTTCTAACTGGTGTGGAACGTTAAAACTCGCCTCGTTCCTACTTGACCTTACCAAGGGGGTAATGAATGAGAAAAATATTTAACAATAGAGATTTAGTTAAGGATTTACTGCTATATAATAGTCTGATTTTAATCAATTGAAGTGAGGGTGAAGACCCAACTTAATTGACATGATGACTAATCTGGGGTAAAGGTAAGGGTTAGTCAAGCACACAATCGTGGATTTACCAAGTCGCGAGTGAAAGTTCTTATGATAAATACCAGTCACTTAGGGATACATAACTTACCAGCCTTATATGTTAAACACTAGGATAGGATTACTGTTATTAGGATTACTGCGTTGAGCTTGTGGGGAACACATATGCCCTAGTTTCCATCTAATATTGTTATCTCAAATTGTGAATCTTGCTTTCTTGTTACTTAATCATTTAAATCAACAATCTGTTACTTTAGTTACAAAACCCCCTTGTTTACTTTGCTCGAAAGTAGTTTGACTAAAAATAGATAATTGAGAATTAAGTTTAAATCTGAACCATATTCCTCGTGGGATCGACCCCTACCTACAAGTTGGGTTATTTATTTGGCAACGACCGCTTATACCTTTTAGGGATGTGTAATTTGGGCGATACCAGGTATCAACATCAAATGATTGTACAAGTGCTTGCTCAATAATGCTAAACAAACAAGGATAAGCTGGGTAATCGTCAATGACACAAATCTTCTTTTGATCTCAAAGCATCATATCATAGAATCTCCTTTCGGTTTCATCTATGTAAAATACTAACCAACCCAATGTTGACACCTAATTTTATCCCTCCTTTCTTCTAATTCATTTCCTTTAGCTTCTAAATTATTAATAAGTTGAATACTTGATATTTCATTTTCATTTTCTTTTATTACTAGTGTTACCTAATTATCTATTAGATACTATTATTACTATTAATTGCATATGTAGCAAATGTTAGGAGCTCCTTTTACATTTTATTTTGGACACAGACTCCAAATTAACCTATTCTAGCCAAAATCAAACTTAAAACATAAAAATAACTTCCAAACTAGTTAGATTACATCTTAGGTTGCTTCCCAAGTAGCGCTTGATTTAACATCGCGGCACAATGCAGACCCCTTGACTACTCAAACTTCATTAAGATCCCATTCTTAGACCACCTCTTTGACCTCCTCTGGTTTCCCCAAGTAGATTTTGATCCTCTTACCATTCACCTTGAATCTTGTTCCTTCCTCATTCTTAAGTTCAACAGCTCCAAGTGAACACCCTTGTACAACTTTGAATGGTCCAGTCCACTTTAAGTTTAGCTTGCCACAAAACAAGCACAACCTTGAGTTGAATAGAAGTATCAAATTACCAGAGTAAATTCACGCTTTTTGATATTTTGATCATGGTAATTTTTCATATTTTATTTATACAAGGCTGAACTTTCATATGCTTTTAGGCAGAACTCATCAAGTTCATTCAACCTCTGATTTGATGCAACATCCTAATCTAGATTCAACTTCTTGAGTACCCACATCACTTTATGCTCTAACTCTACAGGAAAGTGACAAGACTTCCCAAACAAAATTTGGTAGGGAGATATACCTATGGGAGTCTTGAATGCAATGTGATACGCCCATAGAGCATCATCAAGCTTTCACGACCAATCAGTTTTGTTTTCATTTACAATCTTTGCAAGCATTTTCTTAATCTCTCTATTTGACACTTCAACTTTCCTACTAGACTGCGGATGATAAGGAATTGCTAAGCTATGTCGAACACCATACTTATCAAGCAACGCCTTGAACAAATTATTACAAAAGTGAGAACATCCATTGTTGATAATCGCCCTTAGGGTACCGAATTTGGAGAAAATATTCTTTTTCAAAAATGTTGTCACACTCTTTCCTTCATTATTTGAAACCACGACATCTTCCACCCATTTAGATACATAGTCAACGACTAAAAGTATGTACTTCATCATATTCGAACTCACAAACGGACCCATAAAGTCAAGGCCCCAAACATTGAATAGTACAATCACTAGAATAGCAGTCAGGAGAAGTTCTTGCTTCCTTGAAATACCTCATTCTCTTTGACAACGATCACAAGGCTTGGAGAAATCATGAGCATCTTGGTGGCTAGTAGGTCAATAATACCCACACTGCAAGATCTTATGAGCAGTCTAGATACCATTATGACGGCCACCAACGGGAGACGAAAGCAAGCCTCTAATAGTCTTATCATCTTTACCTCAGGGACACATCGACGAATAATCCATCAGCACAGATACAGAGCAAATAAGACTCTTCCCAAAAAACTTTTTCACATCAGACAAGAATTTTCCGCTTTGGTGGAACGACAAATCCGAAGGTACCACATCACTTGTCAAATAATTAGCGAAATTTGTGAACCAAAAGATAAGATCAAATGAAGCAGCCAAAACCTCTTCATCTGGGAACGTATCATCAATTTCAATTCCATCAGCTAACTTCAACATTCCCTCTTTCTCTAATCTGGACAAGTTATCAACAACTTGATTTCCTGTCCCCTTTCTATCTTTTACCTCAAAATTGAATTCTTGCAACAATAGCACTCATCGAATCAGTCTCGATTTTGCATCCTTCTTTGCCATAAGATACCTCAATGTTGAATGATCAACGTGCTACTTTGGTGCCAAGCAAATATGATATAAACTTTTCTAACGTGAAGACTACAACAAGCAATTCTTGTTCAGTGACAGTATAGTTCTTTTGAGCAACATTCAGGTCTTTTCTTGCATAATATATAGGATGAATAATCATCTTACGTCTTTGCCCAATACTATACCATGTGCCACCCCACTCGCATCACACATAACTTCAAAAGATTGTCCCCAATCCGGTGGAATAATGACCGGTGCAGAAGTCAGCTTCTCATTCATCCCCTCAAATGCTTTTAGACTAGCATCATCAAACTGAAATTTTGTCTCCTTTTCGAGCAACTTGCACAATGGGTGTGCAATTTTTGAGAAATCTTTAATAAATCTTCTATAAAAACCAACAGGACCTTATTCCTTGGCAGCGGTGCCTAAATTTGATACGCTCAAATTATACCTCCCTAAAGAAGTACAAGCGGTCGCTATCAAATAAAGAATCTAACAGATATTAGGGTTGATCCCACGAGAAACAAGTCCTACACTTAGGCCAATTTATGTTGATTGTAATTTTAGTCAGCTTATTTCTGTAAAGGGGGGGATTTGTAACCTAAAAGTAATATTGATTTAGTCGAACACTAACAACTAATCAAGTAACATGATTTAATTTTTGGTTAAGTCAATAAAAGATGAAACTATGGTGTATGTGTTTCCCACAAGTTCTTAACGTAGTAAATCCTATAATAGTAACCCTTATCTAGTGTTTAACATGCAAAGTCGGTAAATTAGGTATCTCCTAAGTGATTGGTAGTCCAAATAGAGAATTTCAACACATAATTGGTCGGTCTATAGGTGTATGCTTTACTAACCCTTACCCTTGACCCCAGATTAGCCCTCACATCTTTAGGTTAGGCTATTAGATAGCGGATTATCAATGCTAAATCTCTATTGTTTAATCTATTTTCCCATTCGTTACTTTCTTGGTCTAGCAAGTAGGAATAAAACGAGTTCTAATATTGCGCACCGTTAAAAAGCATTCAAAACAAAGAGATCAACAATACATTCATAAATAATATTCAAGGATTACTTAATTATAAGGTCTACGCTGTTAATTACTCATGGTTCCCAGAACCCTAGTTGTGGATTTAGCTACTCATGCTTGGGTAATCACAATTCATAATATGTTTGCTAAAATAAATCATGAACTTACAATTAGAGTAATTGAAATCCAGAATCATGAATTGATGAACAAAATTTATATTGAAAACCAAAACTGTAAGAATTAAATTGACAAAAGTGTTCACAAATTAATTCTGAAAGCCAAAACAGAAGTATAAAATTGTCTAACAACTCAAAAATGAAGAATATGACTAATATTTATAGAAATCAAAATCCTAAATAAAGTAGGAAAAGGAAATCTAGGAAATTTCGACTTAGGTAGTCATTCCTATGGTTCGTTTCTACGACTCGTAGGAACTCCTACGATTCGTAGAAACTTTCGGTCAAACATTAGCTTTTCCACTTAACTATTAGTTCTTTTGACGGTTATGTTCTATGATCCATAAAATGTCGTACGAACCATCCTATCATGTCATCAACCAAGTGTTGGAGCTCAAATTCTTTGAACTTTTCCATGACTCAGTTTTACAGCTTGTAGAAGTTACAATGACTCGTCATTAGTTTTCGTTGTTTTATACTTAGCTCTAGAAGTCAGCTCTTCAAACCACAATTTATTCCTACGAGTCGTATAAAATATTATGGCTCGTAGGTTGAGTGTTCAAAACCCAAAAACTCTGGTACGTCATCTCTTTTCATCCTGACTGCTCCAAAACCTATTTTCCTACAAAATACCATAAAAAGACCATCAAACCTACTTACAATTGCTTAATACACATGCAAAACTCAAAGTTTATAGTATTTTAAGTATCATAAATCCACAATACATCACATAGGAGAGTTAATAGTCTATTTTCCACCTTGAGTAGTAACTACCATGCATTTCCCAACATTCTTCGGATTTTCGACAGTATTTATCAGAAGTGCTCCTTGTTGGTGTGGATTCACACTTGAAGATAGTTGACTAAATTGTTGCTCAATCTGTTTAATGGACACTGCATGTGAATGTACTTTTTGCCCAATGCTCGATAAATCAGTACGCAACTCTTTCACATTGTCATCTGTCAAGTCAAACTTTTTCATCATCTTAGACCTCATCTCCTAAATGCGATTAAAACTTGATGCTCCATCTTGATTTCCTGGTGGAACATATAGGTTTGTCTTATCATTTATATTATTATACCCATTCTTATTGTAATTATTATCATGATTATAGTTCCCTTCACGATAATAGGTCTTTTTGCGATTGTAATTACTGAAGTTCCAACCTTATTTACCTTCACCTTGGCGCCAATTATCCTAATTGGATTCTTGGGCGTTAGTCCATAAACCCCTCTATATGTTCATTCACAAAATTAGCATCTTCCTCGTAAGCATACTCATCATGCGGCATTCTCGTAGTTGACTGCATTGACTTTTTCAGCACCCCTACTCAAATGTTTTAACACTAACCTAACCTCGGTTCTCAACTCTGCCACCTCTTGATGCATCTTTTCATTTGCTTGATTATGAGTGGCTTGTATCGAAAATGTGCTCTTTGCAGTAGCCAAAGTTTTAGTGCTACATGCTTTATTATTCTTGGAGATCTTTTAAGGTTTCTCTACAATCTCTTGAAATGTGCTTGCCCCGTAAGATCCTCCGGCAATAGTATCTAACATTGCTTTCCCATTTACATTCAACCATTTATAAAAGTACTCATTGAGTGATTCATTATCAATATGGTGGTTTTGTACACTTCTCATGAAACTTGTAAATTTGTCTCAAGAATCACTAACCGACTCCCCAGGTAAAGCCACGAAGTTGTTGAGTTTATCTTTCAACTTTAGATTCTTTGACAAAGGATAGTATTTTTCCAAGAACACTTTGTGCAGTTCTGCCCATGTTGTAATTGAGTCATATAGAAGCGTAGATAGTCACACAGTCAGATCACATGTCAATGATAATGGAAACATACATAAACCGATTGCATCCATGTCTAAGTTCATTTTTCCCACACTACTCTTGTTCATGCTGATGACTTTACTCATATGAGCATATGGTTCTTCAGATAGCATGCCATGAAATAACTATTTGAATGTATGAATTTGTATCTGACTACTTGTAAACACAAATGTATCCCGGGTGGTAGTAGAGGCACTATTATGACACCCATTAATCCTAGAGAAATATGATCAATACTTGTAATTATCATCCACATCGGGCGCTTGTTGATCTTTCACTAATGTAGGATTGTTCTGGTTGTTTCTCGGTACCTCAGCTACTCCTCGAAGTTACTCTAGGGTCATCCTTCAGGCCTTCTTTGATTGGATCATCGTTAAGTCCTAGATTTCGACCACGTTCAACCATTTTTTGTAGAGTTTTTGGCTAGCTTTGGATTATAAGGGGTCAGGGGATTGCCTTGACTCAGTGTATTTGGCATACACTTTGAACAAAACCAGTAGAAAAAAAATATAAATCAGGATCTAACTGACTAATAGTGCAATAAAAAAATTAGTCTAATCTAAAAGCCTTATTCCCTAGCAACGGTGCCTAAATTTGATATGCTCATATTACACCTCTCTTAAGAAGTATAATCAGTCGTTGTTCGAATAAAGAACCTAATCAAGGTTAGGGTCAATCCCATGAGAAATGAGGTCTAGATTTAGGCTAATTTACTGTTGACTGTACTTTTAATCAGATTATTTTAGTAAAAGGGGGATCTGTAACACAAAATATTAATTGATTGAATTCGGGAACAAGTAACCAAGTAACCAGGATTTAATGTTCTGTAAAGTCAATAGAAGTTGAAACTAAGGTGTATGTGTTTCCCACAAGTTCTTAATCCAGTAAACCTTGTAATAGTAACTTTGTCTAGTGTTTAACATGCAAAGTTAAGTTGGTAAGTTAGGGGGTGTATGATTTACTAACCCTTACCCTTGATCCCAGATTAGCCTTCACAAGTAGGGTTCAGGCTATTAGAAGGCGGATTATCATGCCCAATCTCCATTGTTTAATCTCTTTTCCTATTTGTTAGTTTCTTGGTCGGGCAAGTAGGATATCACGACCCGAACCTACACCCTTGACGTAACACGGCGTACAAGACTCCGAAGAGCCTCATACAAGCCTAATAGCATTCATAACATAAGACAATAGAATATGGTGCAGAAATTTAAAACTTTTTATTTAACAACCGAAATCTTTTATAAACATTAGCGAAAGTCTAAACTTTGTCTCAAACCATCTAGAACCGTAAGACTAAAACTTTGGGATGCAGCACATACAAAAACTCTAAACATAATAATAAAAATGTAAAGGACATAGTGGTCAAGCCCTTGGATACTATGAGGACTCACCATAACTTCTCTTCTTGATCTATTATGAACCTATCCACGAGGATGGAAGCCGATATCACCAAACCCTACACTTTGTAGAAAAATGTAGAAGAAATATGGGTTAGCATAAAAATTCACTAAGTATTATAGTCATGCGAAATTCATGCTAAAAAGGACATTTTAGTTGAAAACCATGCATTTAACAAGTTTGAGAATCATCATGAACATTAGTGTAAACACATAAGACATAATCATATTCAACATATAGATCATCAGAGCATAATAAGACATACCATAAGCACCCTCAAAGTCTACTTGTGCAATGCATAGATAAAGTCTAATACCCCCATCTATCCTAAGTAAAGCTTCTTGAGTAGTCATAGTTCATCGTTCATACAATCATAGTCAATACTTACATCATCATCTTAAATAGAACCATCTCATAAGTAACCCTAAGTTATACTTGTGCAATGCATAAATGGTATCCCATAAGACCACCCATACTAAATATCCCTTTTAGGCCACCATAACATACTTACCATTCTTCATTCTCATCTTTAGTCAATACTCATTAGACAAGGAATATTCACATTTAATACGTCATGACAAGGAAAGCAACTCATAGTAACAATCCAAGTTAAACATTCATCATTTCATTTAGCCTTTAAGTCAACATTCTAATTAGCATCATTATAAGCACATTCATTACATTAGACATTATGACATTAAAGAACACACCATGACTACTCTCAAAGCCTACTTGTGCTATGCATGATGAAGTCCCATACCCCCACCCACACTAAGTAGTGCATTCTTGAGAAGCCATAGTTCATTATCATTTATTGTGGGGGTAATCCTTAACCGACATAGACCGTGTTAGCAAATCATGGAATCCCGGTGTTACGCACACCGAATAAGGGATTCCTACTTGCATAAGGTAGGACCATTAATTTAACTTATGTGGATCCACTAGCTAATAACCTATGTGGGGGACATAGTTATGGGATAGAGAGATTGCTACAAGATACACCACCACAACTCACTGTTAATCATCCATCTCAAGAGATTGCTACTAGATACCTTGCCTCAACTCACGGATGAGCATCCATCACAATCCATATACACTCGGTGCTTAGCATTATTCCCCACGAAGTACTTAACATTCATTACTTTAGTTCATTAGAAATGGGATATATAGATTGTTACTAGATACCCCGCCTCAACTCACGGTTGAGCACCCATCTCAATCCCAGCAATAATTCATTAAGATAGCTCATAGATTCAAAGATGAGAATAGCCTTTCAACATAGAATCTCCATATTGTGAGAAAGACCTTTCACAACATGTCATTATCATTCATTAGTGTACAATTGAGGATTACCTTTCAATCAACACATCATCATTAACATAATCATAGAATTCATTATTCATTTATGAGTGTGTGTATGTGATAATAGCCTTTCAACTACCACACCATTACATTATAAATCATGATCACATTACTTCCAAAGTATTCACAAAGTATGTACGTAAGCATCACAATTATACATCAATCTTCATAATTTGCCCTTCAAAGACCATGAATCATAATTCACCAACACCCCTATAATTACTACAATTTAGGCATGAATAATGACATATTTCAAGTAACTAAACCAATACAAGATCGATTGCATAACATTCATGTTACTACAATTCATCCACATCATATAATCATAAATTAGGGTTTTGGGGAAATCATGGATTCATAGGGGATTTTATCTTAAAACCACCATAAAACAGCAATTCAATCTTAATATATGATAATTAAACCATTGAAAAGTTTTGAGAGAGAATCCATGACCTAGAATGAAAACCCTTAGTTTTGGAGAATTTCCAACTTTGAAATTGAAGGTTTAAGGACTTCATGGATGAAAAGTTAATCATGAATCAAAACTACCATACCTTAATTGAAGATTCCACACAAATTTGGATGGAAAAGATGAGTCCTTGAGCCCTAGACCTTGACTTCGTCTTCTTCTTCTTCTATGGAGGTTCTAGAGAGAGAATTATTTGGAGAAGAGTTGGTTATTATTTGAGATTTTGGGAATTATGAATTGTAAAGGGGTGGTTAATGACTTAAAAGGTCTTAAATAGGTCTAAATAAACAAGATAAACCGACCTTACTTCAATGTAACTAACCTAGGAATTTACCAACTTGCCCTTAAATTGGCTGAGACTAGGCAGATTATAGACCCCACCCTCGATCTAGGACCCACGGTCGGTAAGTGGACTCAAGTGGCGTCTTGCAGGTTCGTAGGTGGAGGAATGGGTTTCCAAAATTGGTCTCTTGACTCACGAAGCTTCCCACGAGGCATGGAGGGACCTACGCCCCGTAGATCCCATCCATAGGTCATGAAATTTGGCAACTTGGGCAGTTTGGGGAGCTTTGGGAGTTAGGCTTTATGGTCCTCCTCAAGGACCCTTGGTTTGTCCTTGGGGGGTCGTACCTTGACGTTTAACCCCTAAACCTCTCAACCTAAGCTCGAGAAACCATTTTACAACATCAAACCCCACATCAAACTCAAAAACTCACACGTAAGGCTCTAGTTTCACCTACTAGTTTTCCGGGTGTTACATTATCTCCCCCATGGGAACATTCGTCCTTAAATAACTCTTTAAACACCTTACATTAAAGACTCAAAACCAGCAGCACATCATGCATGAAACATCATAACAATGCACAAAACAAGGAGGAGACATCAACTCCTACTCAATATACTCAAGGCAACACAAGGAAATAGGAACTACATCTAACAACCCATTATGCATGAAAACTTCAACATTTGTCATTTCATTGGAGAAATTACCTTCTCCAACTCAAAGCATGCCCATCATAACATCATGAAGAAAATTATGCAATTACTCTCAAAAGAACATTTAAGCATGTTCAACAATTCATCTCATGAAGCGTAAAGGCAACTCATACTAAATGCACATCAACACGAGGAACATAAATCATGAAAACTTATTTTCTCATCAAACATGAATTCATCAAGAACATGCATAACATAAGGAGACCACATATTCACACGACTCCAAAACATGAAACAAGCCACAAGGAACTCTTTGTCTTAAGCTTGAATAGGAATAGAAGGAAGAGAACGAGGATATCGAGATTTCTTATTTGCCCTTGGCCTCCAAAGTAGCACCCTCACCTACAACCTTCACACCTTCATGAAAGAAATTTCCTCACTCTTCTATTTCTTAACTTGCCAATATAAGACCTCTACCGGAACTTCTAAATTAGAGAGTTCTCATTTAAGCACTCTTGCTCACAAGCAACCTTACCAACACCACTCAAGATCTCATATGAGCCTACCATACCGAGACTAAACTTCTCAAACTCACTACACCTCTTAAGGTGAGAATTTCAAGCCAATCCAAATCATGAACATCTAGAACACTCAACGACCTTGCTATCTAAGCACATTATCTCTCCCTTGGGAGTAAACCTACCCAGACTTTTCTAAGCACCATTTCTTTCAACTTCTAAGGTTGGCCCAAGTTATCATTGATCCTCCATACAAGATGATTCTACACCATGGTGAATAATACTTCTACCCTCCTTTAAAGGTATCCCTTCACTCAACATCTTTAAGCATCACTCAAACACCATTATTGATCAAATCCTCCAATACACCCTAAAACTCATCATGACTAAGTCGGGTTCTACCAATAAAACACACATAACCATAATGCAACCTATTTATACCAAAGGATTCCATCTAAACCTATCATATCAAGACTCATCTAGCCATATAGCCATAACTGACATCACTACTCACCTTTTCTCCCTCAATCTTTGTAGGATGAGCCCTTCAAGTGGTCATATCCTAAAGACCATCGGATAAGGAATAGGAGAGATATCTTATAGAGTTAAACTCTATGGAATGACTTGGAGAATGAAGAAGTGAGATTTTATTAACACCCAATAGCCTCCTATTCATAAATGTGGTGCGCTTCACACTATGAACAAGACTCTACTAGACATGGTTTGAGACAATCCTATAACCATCCCAAAATCTTGTGCTCTGATACTATGTTTTTCATGACCCGAGCCTACACCCCAGACGTAACACGGCGTACAAGACTTCGAAGAGCCTCATACAAGCCTCATAGCATTCATAACATAAGATAACAGAATACGGTGTGGAAATTTAAAACTTTTTCTTTTACAATCGAAGTCTTTCATAAACATGAGCGAAAGTCTAAACTTTGTCTCAAACCATCTAGAATCATAAGCTTAAAACATCAGTACGCAGCCCATACAAAAGCTCTAAACATAATAATAAAAATGTAAAGGACATAGTGGTCAAGCCCTCAGATACTATGAGGACTCGCCATAACTTCTCTTCTTGATCTATTATGAACCTATCCACAAGGATGGAAGCCGATATCACCAAACCCTACACTTTGTAGAAAAATGTATATGAAATATGGGTTAGTACAAAAAAGCACTAAGTATGATAGTCATGCGAAAATCATGCTAAAAAGGACATTTTAGTTGAAAACCATGCATTTAACAAGTTTGAGAATCATCATGAACATTAGTGTTAAAACATAAGACATAATCAGATTCAACATATATATCATCATAGCATAAGAAGACATACCATAAGCACCCTCAAAGCTTACTTGTGCAACGCGTATATGAAGTCCCATACCCCCATCTATACTAAGTAAAGCTGATCTTGAGTAGTCATAGTTCATCGTTCATACAACCATAGTCAATACTTACATCGTCATCTCAAATAGAACCATCTCATAAGTAACCCTAAGTTATACTTATGCAATGCATAAATGGCATCCCATAATACCACCCATACTAAGTATCCCTTTTAGGCCACTATAACATACTTACCATTCTTCATTCTCATCTTTAGTCAATACTCATTAGACAAGGAACATTCACATTCAATAAGTCATGACAAGGAAAGCAACTCATAATAACAATCCAAGTTAAACATTCATCATTTCATTTAGCCTTTAAGTCAACATTCTCATTAACATCATTATAAGTACATTCATTTCATTAGACATTATGACATTAAAGAACACACCATGACTACTCTCAAAGCCTACTTGTGCAATACATGGATAGAGTCCCATACCCCCACCCAGACTAAGTAGTGCATTATTGAAAAGCCATAGTTCATTATCATTCATTGTGGGGGTAAGCCTTAACCAACATAGACCATGTGAGAAAATCATGAAATCCCGGTGTTACCCACACCGAATAAGGGATTCCTACTTGCCTAATGTAGGACCACTAATTTAGCTTAAGTGGATCTACTAGCTAATAACCTATGTGGGCACATAGTTATGGGATAGGGATATTGCTACTAGATACACCGCCTCAACTCACGGTTGAGCATCCATCTCAAGAGATTGCTACTAGATACCCCGCCTCAATTCACGGATAAGCATCTATCTCAATTCATATCCACTCGGTGCTTAGCATTATTCCCCATGGAGTACTTAACATTCATTACTTTAGTTCATTAGAAATGGGATATAGATATTGTTACTAGCTACCCCATCTCAACTCACGGTTGAGCATCTATCTCAATCCCAACATTTATTCATTAAGATAGCTCATAGATTCAAAGATGAGAATATCCTTTCAACTAAGAATCCCCATATTGTGAGAAAGATCTTTCACAATATGTCATTATCATTCATTAGTGTACAATTGAGGATAACCCTTTCAATCAACACATCATCATTAACATAATCATAGAAACTTCATTCATTCTTCATTCATGAGTGTGTGTATGTGAGAATAGCCTTTCAACTACCAAACCATTACATTATAGTCATGATCATATTACTTCCAAAGCATTCACAAAGTATGTACATAAGCATCAAAATTATACATCAATCTTCATAATTTGCCCTTCAAAGACCATGAATCATAATTCACCAAAACACCTAGAATTACTACAATTTAGGCATGACTAATGACATATTTCAAGTAACTAAACCATTACAAGATCAATTGCATTGCATTCATCTTACTACAATTCATCCACATCACATAGTCATAAATTAGGGTTATGGGGAAATCATGGATTCATGGGGGATTTTATCTTAAAAACACAATAAAACAGCAATTCAATCTTAATATATGATAATTAAACCATTGAAAATGTTTTTAGAAAGAATCTATAACCTAGAATGAAAACCCTTGGTTTTGGAGAATTTCCAACTTTGAAATTGAAGGTTTGAGGACTTCATGGATGAAAAGTTAACCACGAATCAAAACTACCTTACCTTAATTGAAGATTCCTCATGAATTTGGATGGAAAATATGAGTCCTTGAGCCCTAGACCTTGACTTCTTCTTCTTCTTCAATGGAGGTTCTAAAGAGAGAATTATTTGGAGAGGAGTTGGTTATTATTTGGAATTTTGGGAATTACAAATTGTAAAGGGGTGGTTAATGACTTAAAAGGTCTTAAATAGGTTTAAATAAACCATATAAACTGACCTTACTTCAATGTAACTAACCTAGGAATTTACCAACTTGCCCTTAAATTGGCTGAGACTAGGCAGATTGCATACCCCACCCACGACCTAGGTAAAGCTAAGCTAGAATACAAAAACTCATTTCATCCCAATCAAACCACCACAACTACAACCTGCACAAAAATCAGCCCAACCCAACAGTTCACGATATACAGTTCACAACATTCCATACTCATAGTCCAATAGTTACATTTAATCGATCGCAAGTATCAAGTTCATAAATCACAATAATCAACTTCATGAATCACAAGTATCAAATAGGGATCCATGGGGAATACCCGAGATCCATATATCTACCTTAAGCAACCTCGCCTAAATACCATTATCCGAAATAGAACTCGACATCAATACAACCAACCAGAATACACCTCGATATTAATAACACTTGTCGGAATAGACCTTTGCATCAATAAAAATTGCTAGAATAGACCTCGTCATAAATAACACTTGATGGAATAGAACTCAGCATCAATAACGCTCACTGAAACTAACCTCAGCATAATCACAATAAATTTCATCACAATGTTCTAGAACCAATGCAAATAGGCATGTTCCCAAAATAATGATAAAATGAAAATTTCAAGTATTTCACATCCACGACACTATCAAATAATTTCATCAACTACCAATTCAATATCAACACTCAAAGCAATTCGCACTACTCAATACAGTATTATCAACACATTGTTTTTTATTAATCTCATTTCTATCATTAAGGTTATTCAATTTGAACAATTAACCTTGTCACCTAATTCCCATTACTCCCAAATACATACAACAAGGAGGATTCAAGATTCTACAAGCTTTAACAAGGTTTAGAAGTTCACTTTCCTTAATTAATCAAAAATCAATTCGAGACATGAGCTTTTCCTTTCTGAACGATATCTAATTCAACACAATCTAGTGAAACAATTATTCATACTGAGATTTTGAAATCAACAACACCCATGTCAAGCAATTTTAAAACATGGGTCAAATTGACTCAAAAATATGATTTTGATTATAAGGTTTAAATTAGAAAATTGTTATGTAATTATGTTGCCTAATGAATTTGGAATCCATTGATAAAAATCATTTCAGAAATGGAGTTGTATTTCATCCAAAATCATTGTTTCTTCATAAAGGTCAAAAATTTAAAACCCCAAAGGTTTGAATTCAAAATACCAAATTAAGTAATAAATATTTCCATAATTAAGTAATAACAATAAAAAGGAGTTAGAATTTGTTACCCAGTTGAATTTTCTTGAAAACCCACTGTAACACCCCAGATTCGAAACTAGGCAAATAGCAGCTTTTGGGAAAACTGCAAGTGCTGACCAACGGTGGCCAACCACAGATTGTGGTTGGGACCACGGACTATAGGTGGGTTCGTGGTTGGGAACCTCAGGAAACCCCTAAGTCAGGACGACGACTGGACCCATGAACCGTAGGTCCATGGATGCCCTGTGGTCCAGTAGCCCGTCAACTGGCCAAAAGTCTCTGACCACGAATGATTCTTGACTAGGACGGACCATAGGTCCATTCACGATCCATCGGTCATGGTCTCATGGTTCAGGACCTGGCGGTTATTTTAAGGGCATATGGATCTTTTCCGTCTTTAATTAAATCAAAGTGGTGTCATTTTGCCTAAGTCTAGAACACCTATATAAATATTTTTAACCCCCAAAACCCGATATTCAAGTCATTCTCTCAAATCCCAAAAGAAAATCCTCTCAAATATTCCCTCTCTAGAAATTGGAAGAAGAAGGAAGAGATTGGAGCTAGGTCAAGATCAAGTCTCCCAATCTTCAAGATTTTGAGGGCATTGTAATCAAGGTATGATAGCTTTTCATCCATGGAATCCTTCCTTCCATGGAGTCCCCTAGAATTTCCCTAATTTGATAAACAATTCCCTAATTCTAGTTAGGGTTTCTTCCAATGTTGTGGGTTATGATGAATGTTAATCTAATTGAGTGTATAATGATTTTTTATGATTGAATTGATAGTAGATCATATTTTTAGGTTTAAATTACATGTACCCATGCCTATTCCATGATTGTAACCTAGAATTGATGTAGTTTGGTTGATGCCATGAAGGGAAACTTTGTTGGTTTAGATGTATCCTTATAGGATTGATGAATTATGATTAGAATTGCTTGAGAATAAAGCATAATTGATGATCATGAGATCTAGGACATTGAGAGTAAAGCTTATGATAGGAATTGTTAGTAGTTGATGTTATTGTTGAGGAAGGGATACTTCCCATATGAATTGACTAAATATGAATGTATGAATGTGAAAGGCTCTCTCACATGAATGATTCTAGGTTTGAAAGGATTTCTCACCTAAAATGAATCTAGACTAAAATACTATGAAATTGATGAGGCTAGAGGCGACTACCCTTGACCTCCATATGAAAGGATATGAGGCAATTCCCATATTCCTTATAATTGAACGAGAGTCGAGTCCCCACGTTCTTACTAGGATGAATGGACATGGAGGTGAGTAGCCATGATCCTTATGAAATAATCTGGAGGTTAGTACTTGCATTATATAATGAATGATGTGGAGGTGAGTACCCACATCATATGATGAGATTGTGGGAGCGAGTACTCGCGATCTAAAAGTAAGTAAGGCAAGAGGCGAATACCCATTAGACTTTATAAGCTAGGAAAGAGGTGAATCCCCATGTATTTAAAAGTAAGTATGAATAATTAGAACTATGATGTAAAGAATGGATAGCTTGGATTGTTGCTAAAGATGCCTTCCATGAGGTAAGCTTGACTGGAGGCAGATGACCCAAGTCTTGACTAAAGATGAGTAAGGTTGCTTGAGAAGTATTCCTTTCTTATTATGATGATGATTTATGTGCATTGAATATTCTTATGGTTTAGATTTACTAAGCATTATGTTTATGTTGTTTATGTTATCCATCATATTTAGTACATATTTGTACGAACGCATACTTTTGCCTATATTCTTATCAAATATAGGGTCCGGCAACATTGACACTCATTCTCGTGGCTATGATCATAGTAGATCAAGGATTGAAGATTTGGTGAGTCCTCATAGCATTCGAGGATTTGACCACCATGTTCTTTTATGTTTGGACTATTATATGGTTTGTGTCCCAAGATTTTATAAATGAGATTTAGATGGTTTGAGACAATTGTAATAGACTTTTGCTTCATTTATAAAGACTTTAATTGTATTGAAATGTTTTAAATTTCCGCTCATTCTTATTACTTTATGTTATGATATGCTAAGTGGCTTGCATGAGGCCTCTCGGGGTCTTATACCCCTTATTACGTCTAGGGGATATCCCTGGGTTGTGAAAAAATTGGTAATTAGAGCATAAGGTTTATAATGATTCTAGGATGTCTCAAACCATGTCTAGTAGAGTCTTGTTCATAAGTGTGAAGCGCACCACATTTATGAATGCGAGGCTACTAGATGTTTAGGAAACTTCACTTCTTTATTTCTCTAAGTCGTTCCATGGAGTTTAACTCAATAAAGTCTTTCTCCTAATCCTTACTCGATGGTTTTTAGGATATGAATACTAGAAGGGCTAATGCTAAAAGGATTGAGTGAGACAATGCGGGTCAAGAAGTTCCTCCTCAAGCTCCGATTGATTCGTTGGCTGAGAATGTAACCAATGTGGATTTTAGGTCAGCTTTCCAAGTGTTGGCTCAAGCTGTGACAGACCAATACAATAGAGAGGTGGTAGATCCCGTGAACCCAAATATGGGTACGGCGGCGGCAAAAGTGAGGGATTTTACAAGGATGAACCCTTTAGAATTTTATGTCTCCAAAATTGAGGAGGATCCTCAAGAGTTTATCGACAAGGTTTATAAGATACTTGCTATTATGGTAGTGACACCGGTAGAGAAGGCAAAATTAGCCACTTATCAACTCAAGGGGGTTGCTCAGATTTGGTTCAGTTAGTGGAAAGAGGCAAGACTAGAAAGAGCGAGTCCCATAGAGTGGGAAAGGTTCAAAAGTCCTTTTCGTGATAGATTCTTCCCTCTAGAGATGATAGAGGCCAAGTTGCTTGGGTTCATAAACCTTTGGCGAGGAAATATGAGTGTGAGGGAGTAAGCTTTGAGGTTCAGTCAACTATCTAAGTATGCTCCTTCTATTGTGGTGGATCGTAAGACTAAGATGAGTAAGTTTGTGTCGGGTGTTTCTGACTTGGTTGTCAAAGAGTGCCGCACCACTATGCTTGTCCATGACATGGACATTTCTCACCTTATGGTGCATGCCCAACAAATTGAGTGAGATAAGCTTAAGGAAAGATCTAGGGAAGCAAAGAGGGTAAGAACGGATGATGGTAATTTCTCACATTCTAGGTCCAGTGGATGAGGTCGTTCAAGGTTTGGACAAAGGTTCTCCGGGCAAGGTTCTTCAAATGCTCCTCTTAACCCTAAACCTCAAGGAGATGGTAGTAAATCCTCAATGCCTACTTGTGCTAAATGTGGGAGAAATCATGAGGGTAAGTATCTAGCGGGCTCCACTGATTGCTTTGGGTGTGGCAAGACGGGTCACAAGATAAGAGATTGTCCCTAGGTTACTAAGAATGAAAGAGATACTCGTTGTAGGGCTCAACCCAACCCCTCATCCGGTCTAAGTGGTTCGGGTGCTAGTGCTCCTAAGCAAAACCAATTATATGCTTTTCAAACTAGAAGTGATCAAGAGAGTTCCCTCGATGTGGTGACCAATATGTTAAAAGTTTTTCAAATTGATGTGTATTCTTTACTTGATCTCGGTGCTACCTCATCCTTTGTGACTCCTTATGTGTCTATGAGTTTTGATATTCTCCCCGATGTGCTGCTAGAGCCTTTTCTAATTCTACGCAACCTTCCGGATACACGACCTATCTTTATTCCTCCTTATAGAATGGCTCCGGAAGAAATTAAGGAGTTGAAGGAACAGTTGGAAGATCTGTTAGACAAAGGTTTCATCTGACCAAGCATCTCACCATGGGGTGATCTGGTATTATTTGTCAAGAAAAAGGATGGTTCACTACGAATGTGCATCGACTATCGATAGTTGAGCAAAGTGTCTATTAAGAACAAGTATCCTCTCCCAAGGATTGATGATTTCTTTGACCAACTTCAAGGGACAAGTTATTTCTCTAAGATTGATCTCTGCGTGGGTTTTCACCAATTGAGGGTGAAAAAAGAAGATATTCCAAAAACATCATTTAGAACCTGATATGGTCACTATGAGTTTCTCGTAATGTCATTTGATTTGACTAATGCTCTGGCGGCGTTGATGGACTTGATGAATAGAGTGTTTAGACAATACCTTGACATGTTTGTGATTGTGTTCATCGATGATATTCTGATCTACTCAAGGAGTGAGAATGAGCATATTGATCATTTGAGGATCGTATTGCAAATCCTTAAGGAACAACATCGTAGGTGGGAGTCGTGGGTCATGACCTGACTTTCCCTATTTTACCAAGCCCCAACCCTTGACCCACGATTGACCAGTACGGTCTATGTGTTAATCCACGTGCCTTAGGTGGGGGTCGTGTATGGGGCATGTGTCCTATCCCAATTCGGCTTAGGCAAGGCCAATTAAGTAAATTCATATGTTGGTTAGTTAAGTTTGAAGCCATTTTTATTGTTTATTTAGACCTATATAAGGGTTTTCAAGCTATTAATTTAGCCCTTACACTTCATAAATCACAACTACCCAAATCATAACCACATTTACCCCCAAAGATTTCTCCCAAAAACTCCATTGAAGAAGATCAAGTTAGAGCTTGAAGAAGGGGACTTTCTCACACGATTTTGGTTGGATTTCTTCATCTAAGGTATGGTAGTCTTAATTCATGGAATGCTTTCATCCATGAAGCCCTCAAACTTTCAATTTCAAAGAAGTAAATTCTCCAAAACATAGGGTTTTCATACTAAGTCATGGATTCTTTCTCAAAACATTTTCAATGGTTTAATTATCATATATTAAGATTGAATTGCTGTTTTATGGGGTTATAAGATAAAATCTCCCATGAATCCATGAATTCCCCATAACCCTACTTTATGACTGTGTGATGTAGGTGAATTGTAGTAAGATGAATACTATACAATTGTTCTTGTAGTAGTCTAATTACTTGAATTATGTCATTATCCATGCCTAAATTGTAGTAATTAGAGGTGTGTTTTTGAATTATGTTTCATGGTCCTTGAAGGGAAAATTATGAAGATTGATGTATAATCATGATGCTTATGTACATGCTTTGTGATTTTAATGAAAGATGTGGTTATGACTATAATGCAATTGTGATATTGTAGAAAGGTTATTCTCAATTATACACTTTTGAATGATGATGACATGTTGTGAAAGGTTTCTTCAATATGATGATATACCTTGAATTGGTAGGCTTAGGGAATCCTCTTCATGTGTAAATGAAAGTGATCATGATTGATGTACCTTGAATTGGTAGGCTTAAGGCATCCTCTTCTTGTGTACCTAAAGTATCTTGGCTTAATGAACATTGAATCGGTAGACCAATTGGTAGCCCTTTCATAAATTATTAGTGAAGTATTCTAAGGCTTTGTCTTGAATCGGTAGACCAAATGGTAGCCCTTTCATGATGAGTCCATGAACTATTATAATGATGAACCTTGAATTGGTAGATCAAATGGTATCCCTTTCTTGAGGATTCAATGAGCTATCCTAATAATGGACCATGAATCGATAGACCGAACGGTAGCCCTTCCATATGTGTAATAATATACCTTGGGTCGGTAGACCGAAAGGTAGCCCTCTCAAGTACAATTATGTTAAAAGAGAATGAACTACTCTATGGAAATTTAAAGCTTAACGCCGAGTGGATATTGTAAGGTGGAAGCTCTCCCCACGTTAGGTCGGGTTTTTATGAACACCTTCCTTATCCCATAACTATGTGCCCATATAGGTTATTAGCTAGTGGATCCGCCTAAGCTAAATTATCGGTCCTACCTTAGGAAAGTAGACCAACCCTTTATGGTGTGGGATAGTCACCAGATTCCATGGTTTGCTCACATGGTCTATGTCGGTTAGGGCTTATTCCCATTATGTGAGTTATGTACTATAGTTACTCAATAGGTTCTATGAAGTGTGGGTGGTAGTATGGGATGCCATCCATGCATTGCACGAATAGGCTTTGAGAGTGGCTATGGTGTATTTCTTGAATGTCATAATGTCTAATGAAATGAATGTGCTTCTAATGATGCTAATGAGAATGTTAACTTAAAGGCTAAATGTAAGGATGAATGCTTAACAAGGATTGCTGCTATGAGTTTCCTTCCTTGTCATGACTTATTAAATGAGAATGTTCCTTATCTATGAGTATTGACTAAAGATGAGAATGAAAATGGTAAGTGGCGGCCTCAAATTAGTACTTAGTATGAATGGTATTATGGGATGCCATTCATACATTGCACAAGTATAACTTAGGGTTGTCTAAGATGATGGTTCTATTATGTTGTAATGGTTTATATGATGATTGTGCTTGTGACTCATGTTTTACACTAAAAGTACATGATGATTCTCAAACTTGTTAAATGAAATGTTTTGCAACTAAAATGTCCTTTTAGTATGATTTTTGCATGGCTATCATACTTAGTGCATTTTTGTGCTAACCCATATTTCTTCTACATTTTTCTACAAAGTGTAGGGTTTGTTGATATTTGCTTCCATCATCGTGGATAGGTTCATAGTAGATCAAGAAGAGAAGTTATGGTGAGTCCTCATAGTATCCGAGGGATTAACCATCATGTCCTTTACCTTTTATTATTATGTTTAGAGCTTTTGTATGGGCTACGTCCCAAAGTTTTAGTGTTATGGTTCCAGATGGTTTGAGACAAAGTATAGACTTCTGCTCATGTTTATATAAGACCTCGATTGTAAAAGAAAAAGTTTTAAATTTCTGCACCATATTCTATTGCCTTACGTTATGAATTCTATGAGCCTTGTATGAGGCTCTTCATAGTCTTGTACGTCGTGTAACGTTCGGGATGTAGGCTCGGATTGTGAAAAATATGGTATCAGAGAACAAGATTTTGGGATGGTTATAGGATTGTCTCAAACCTTATCTAGTATAGTCTTGTTCATAGTGTGAAGTGCGCCACATTTATGAATAGGAGGCTATTGGGTGTTAAGAAAATCTCACTTCTTCATTCTCCAAGTCGTGCCATAGAATTTAACTCTATAAGGTCTCTCTCCTATTCCTTATCCGATGGTCTTTAGGATATGACCACTTGAAGGGCTCATGCTATAAGGATCGAGAGAGAAAAGGTTAGTAGTGATGCCAATTATGGCTATGTGACTAGATGAGTCTTGATATGATAGATTTAAATGATATCCTTTGGTATAAATGGGTTGTTTTATGGTTATGTGTTTTGTTGGAGGATTTGATGAATAGTGGTGTTTAAGTGATGCCTAGAGATGTTGAGTGAGTAGGCTCCTTTAAAAGAGGTAGAAGTGTAATTCTCCGTGGTGTAGAATCATCTTATGTGGACGATCAATGATAACTTGAGCCAACCTTAGAAGTTGCAAGAAATGGTGCTCAAAAAAGTCCGTGTAGGTTTACTCCCAAGGGGGAGATAATGTGCTTCGATAGCAAGGTCGTTTGGTATTCTAGATGTTCATGATTTGGATTGGCTTGAAATTCTCACCTTAAGAGGTGTAGTAAGTTTTGGGAAGTTTAGTCCCGGTTTTGTAGGCTCATATGAGACCTTGAGTGGTGTTGGTAAGGTTGCTTGTGAACTAGAGTTGCTTAATGAGAACCTCTCTAATTTAGAAGTATCGGTTGGGATCTTAGACCGGCAAGTTAAGAAATCGAAGAATAAGGAAGTGCTTCCGAAAAATGTTGAGGAGTAGTATTTTAGAAAGGTTTTAGTTGAGGGTGCTAATTGGGAGGCCAAGGGCCAATGAGAAATCCCGATATCCTCATTCTCTTCCTTTTATTCCTAGTCGTGTGCGGCTTATGTATTTCCATGGCCTCCTTATGTTATGCATGTTCTTGATGAATTTATGTTTAATGAGAAAATGAGTTTTTATTATTTTCATTCCTTATGTTGATGTGCATTTAGTATGAGTTGCCTATATGCTTCATGAGATGAATTGCTGATCATGCTTAAACGTGCTTTTGAGAATAATTGCATAATTGCTTTATGGTGTTGTAATGAGCATGCTTTGATTTGGAGAAGGTAATTCCTCCAATGAAGTGAAAAATGTTGAAGTTTTCATGCATAATGGGTTATTGATGTAGTTCCTACTTCCTTGTGTTGCACTGAGTATGTTGAGACGGAGTTGATGTTTCCTCCTTTGAATGGTGCTTTATTTGATGATGCATACATGATGGACTGCTAGTCTTGAGTCTTTAATTTTGAAAAGTGTTTAGAAATGTCATTCAAGAACGAATGTTCCCAAACGGGGAGATAATGTAACACTCGAAAAACTCGTAGATGAAACTAGAGCCTTACGTGAGAGTTTTTGAGTTTGTTGTGGGATTTGGAAGTGTAAAATGGTTTCCCAAACTTAGGTTGAGGGGTTTAGGGGTTAAACATCAAGGTACGACCCCCCAAGGACCAACCAAGAGTCCTTGAGGAGGACCCTAAAGCCTAACCCCAAAGCTCCCCAAATCTGCCCAAGCTGCCCAAAATAGGGCCACCTACGGCTAGTAGGTGGACCACACCCCGTAGGTGGGAGTCATTGGTCATTGATGTTTGCGTAATCAAGACACAACTTCCGATGCAAGTGTCTACAATCATACAATAGTTTAGTAATCCAACCAAGGGTTGAGATCGTTCCCAAGAGAGTGGTTTTGAGAATTAATAGAAAAATAAAATTTAGTTCTAACTAGTCGTAGCTAAAAACATTAACGATTAAAAACATTGTAAATTAAAGGGGGCACAAGAGTGTCAACTAACAATGGGGTTTTGTCACTAGTGAGTAAAAATAGAAAAATAAACAAAGATTTCTAAGTAATGAGAGGGATACTTAGGGTGTAATGGGAATACGGGTTAAGCTAGATTATTGGGTACATGCTTTCGATAGAAGATTCATATAATAATTGTGACTAGGCTAAACTTTAAGGAGGATAATCTCTCTCTCGAGCAGCTTACCCCATTTCAAATGCGTTCCTCTCGGACACCCACTTGCAACATGAAGACAAGCCACGCTTTAACCCAGTTACTCTCTCGAGCTGAGTGTGTGGACATGGGACTAGGGTTCACTCTCTCCAGCTGAACCTCATGTCGACCCACTCACACTGGCCATCAATTTAGTAGTTTTAGTTTTACGACCTCTCTCTCTCAAGCAAGTCGAAAACACATAAATAAACGTGTATTTACAACTACAAATTCATTAAATTTATCCACAACTACTAAACAAAATCACAATTAAACTACAATTAAACTATCAGCAAGCAAGACCCAACAATTATCTTAACCCATATTTGCTAAATCACACCCCAAGAATTGGGGTTTTTAGCCACACATGTATAAGAGATAGAAATGTATACCAAATTGAGCTTGCATTCAAATGGGTATGAAGATTTAAGTCTTGATACAGGCCAAAATTAAAGAATCCAAGAGGCCCAAATCCAAATCTTGAAGATGAAACCCTTTGGAACTTCGAGTCTTCAAAACCCCTCAAACTTAGAGCAAGAGTATCAAAAAGTACTATTCTATATGAAAATTATAATAATTGTTCGACCCTTAAAACTACAACTCTAACTAGTATTTATAGTTTTCATTGATTTGTACTGCAGCGGATCATTGGCGTCGTTAGTCGAAATTGCCGATCAACTCGGTGATTCACCTTTTGGTGTAGTTCATCACCGTCTTGCACCGTCCTTCAGCATCGTTGTGCTCTGGGTCATTGGGCGACATGGTACTGCTTCGCGAAACTTCTCGGTGATGCGCTGACTGCTCCCTTTTTCAGCCGACTTGATCCTTTCCTTCAAGGCTCAGTACACTGGAACAAAAGGCAAAGTAAGACCCTTCAGCGACACGCCAAGTGGACTCGACGATCCTCAAACCTTCATTTCTTCGTTCTTTTCAGCCTTTTCGTTCCTTTTGCGATGTAGTGTCCATGCTTTCCTTCAAATTTTAAATACCTGAATCTTAAGTGTTTTCATCAGATATTGAGATTAAATAAGCATTTGAGGACACAATTTCTATTAAAATATAACCCTAAATGAGTCCAATTTGTGGACTCATCAACACCCTCAACTTAAACTTTTGTTTGTCCTCAAGAAAACTCAAGTTCAACCGTTCAAAAAGGGTGTCTCGAATAGTGCTACACAAGAGTCAATCATTAATGCGCACAACAAGAGTCAATTCCTTATGCAAAGATCAAATGTGCACTCAAAGATTCAAGTTGTTACTCACCAATATCAAAGAACCTCATGCTCACAATAATTGCTTCAAATGCAAGACCATGCTCAACCAAAGTGTTCATATGCCCTCACACAAGGAATGATTCTATATTCACACAATGGTTTGCAGTTTAACGCTTCGAAATCAGATACAATGCTCACACTCACAAAGATGAACACAATGCATGCTTTCACCCATAGGTTTACCCGTATTTTCCAATCAACATTTGTTTCAGCTCACTCAAGATCAAGAAGGTCTTTTCAAGGCTTGTAATGGGACTGAATGCAAAGGTATGGTCATTTAGGTTTGGTGACTTTCATCCTCATGAAATGCGGTGTTCACAACACCTCCTTTGCTTTTCCTTCATCATTTATTTAGTGCTCATAAGTCATCCTATTATTCACTTTCCATGGATTGTTTGGGAACCCCATCTCTTTTGTACTTTATTCCACAATTTTCTTTTTCATTCTTTTTCTTTTTCTTTCTGTTTTTCTCTTTCTATTTTTTTTTTATATGGAAGGGTTCCATTTTTCTCAACACCATGGGTTAAAGAAGACTTTCCTTGCACTATTTGACTTGCCCTTATCTTTTCACCACACCCCCAACTTAGGCTTTTGGCCTAAGTTGGCTATTTAACTAACCACAATTTAAGAGGATTATAGGTAGTGGATAAAGAAAGGTTATTATTTCATCAAGTTTCTTCCAAAGAAAGGTAAGGCTCAAGGGGTGTTCAAAAGTGGTTCACACACTCACAAGGTAGGTCACAAAAGAGGTATATGTAAAATTGGCTCACACTCTTAGAAGTTGCCTAAGATCATATCAAGAGATAGCATCATTTAGTTGACCGGACCAACGGGGCAAATTCTAGGATCTATCATGCATGATTCAAAGTAAGCTCATCACACTAGGCATTGACACTACAATCAAACAAGACTGCACACTTTCGCTAATGTGCAATGATCATAACAAGAGAATCGATTTGATAAGTGGCTAATCACAACGAGATGCAAAGAGTTCACATATTGTCTATGCAACTTCATTTTGCCTCATCGCAGCCGTACATTCATATTTGTTCTATTGTAAGCACTATTCAAGTCATTGATATTGATCGAAACCGAGACTTAAATTTTGTAAAAGAACAGTCACATTCAACATACGAGAGGTGGAAAAAATTTTCGGACAGGTCAAAATTCATTTTGCAATTTAAAACAAAAGGAGCCATAAGCTTAATCATCTACAGAAATAGTATAACCACAATTTAAGCACAAAGCCCAAATATAAACAAAACATGACTATCAATACAAAAGGTGTGGGCCTCACCCCACCACAATTAAAAAGAATTTGTCCTCAGATGCATATGACAAAATATCCAAAATGACAATTAAAGAAAGACAGAGAGGGAGGTAAAGAAGGGATCATGTCTAAGCAGTCGCTCCATCTGTCTGGGCATCAGTGCCCGGAGTGTTGTCATTTTGCTTCTGGTTCTCTTTTTCTTTTCGTTCTGCTTCAGCTTATGCAGCGATATTAGCCTCGATCATATTGTCCAACTCGTGAGCTACCACAAAGGTGTGTATCACATTGCAGAACCCTCGAGCCCACGATGGGACATTAGGGTCGATGGGCATCCTCCTCCTCGAACTGGCTATCTTGTTCTTGCTCCTTGCAGTTCTTCTGAACTTTTGTGCTCTTATATGTTTGGGTGGCATGTTTCTTCCTTCAAATTTTGGTCTGGCCATGTCTGCAAAGTCTTGAGATAATGGTAGAACATATTTGACAACCAAAACAAAGACATTCAGCTGCAAAAGGACTAGATAGTCCATTCGGCGTGGCACCGAATACATTCATTGAGCCACGGACAATCCACCAAAGGTCACAGTGTAGAATGAGTTAGGCGTGCAGACAAAGGCTGACTAAAAAGACTTTCGGCGAGTCGTCGAGTGCTCTTGCCGACCTCATACTTCTCACCAAAAGTTACAGACACTACAACAAATAAAGCATGATAATAAGGGAGAGATAGGGTAATTAGGTGAACCGATGAATAGTTCAGTGAGCTCGTCACAGCTCGCCAAATGACCCAACGTGCCTACTTTTGACCCAACTTCTCAAAATCAGCCCCGCAACCCCCGAAAACAAAATCAAAGCATACACCAGCATAATTAAGGTAGGAACCATAACACCCAAACACAACCCCTCAAATTTTAATCCAATTTAAGGCATGAAATTACATGAATTCAACAATCACAACTACCCAAGCAAGGATATCAAATTAAATCATGCATGTAAACAATCTAATCCTCTCACGGAAGAGTAAACACTTCAACCAAATCATGCTATTGGAAATGAGTATAATTTATGATAAATTAAACTTGGGGCATAGAGAACTAACCTTTTGTGTCGCTAAGGAGAGGATTGAAATGCTAAGCAGCAATGTAATCCAAGTCCGAGCACAATTCAACAACTAAAATGCTCTAAAAGTGCAAGAAATATAGAAACTAGAGTGCAGGTATGAGTTTGGACATATAAAATATGAGGGAAAGTGAATGAAGTTGAAACTTTTAAACCTTTGGCTTGCAAAAACCGTCCAGTTTTCGCCCACTTGGTGACATTAGTCAAGCTTGCCTACACACTGGCGGAGCGCCGACTGTTTAGTTTCTTCGCCAAAATTTATAGAACCACTGGTTTATGGGGGGTCCAAATGGCAGTTTCTATCGTGATCGCTGACATGGTCGATAATTCGCCAATAATTTCCAAAGCTCACCGAGTTTTATACACTCCAATGTTGACTATGTCTTGAGTCAAATGATGGATAAGGTCAGATTTGCCGACCCCTTCAGCGACTCGCCGACTGGATCTATTGCTTGACATCCTTCACTTTTTCGAACACTTCTCATACTTTAACATGTACAAACAATGCACCATTATTTTACCAAGAAATAAAAAAACAATTAAAGGGGTTTTGTATTACCTCCCAAACAGTGCCTTAGTTAACGTTGTGGCACGATGCAAGTCCACCTTCAAACCTCGCTCTTGGGGTTAGCCATAGTATCACTAGGAAAACCCCCTTGCTGTCTCGGATTTAGGTGAGACGAGATATGACCCATCTGGGTCTCCAACTGCTTGATTGAAATAGAATGGGATGTGACGGTCTGGCTAAGGGTAGAAACATCTTCTTTCATGCCTTTCAGCATTTTGTCTGACCCTTCAAATTTGTCAAGGATACGCGAGAGCATATCCTCACACCTACCACATTCCGAATCCTTGGGCTTATAGCGCTCATGCAGAGGCACATATCTATCCTTCTCCCCATCTTTCCAGTTTGGATTTTGGTCCCTCCATTCATGATCTCTATCCTTCCAACCTTCGTCTCTAGCCCAGCCTTGGTTACCACCCTGCCTTGGGTAGTTTGAATGATAGCCGCCGCCTTGATTTGCTACAAAATTTACCTCCTCGTTGTGTAAGGCTTCAAATTTCAGCTTTTCAGGACCCGACCCCTACAACATTGACACTACGGGCACCAGCCCCCATAACATTTTTGGATAGAATGTCAAGCTGTGTCATGATTTTGGCCATGTTTTTCTCTCATTGTCTTTTTCAATCTACTCCTTAGATAGCTTGAATGAGAGAGGGGATACTTGGTCCTCACGAGTGTACCACGCTCTGTTAATAGTTGTCATGCCATCAAATAGTTGGGCTGCTACTGCATATAGTTGCTGCATTAACCCTCCAGGTGAGAGTTGGTTAGCAACACCTTTGTTTACCGAATCCAAACTCTGGTAAAAGTATTGAAGTAGCACGTTGTTCGGCAAACTGTGGGTTGGGCATTGCATCACCAACTTTTTGAACCTTAGCGAAGTTTCATGCAGAGGCTCTCCTTATAGATGTTTAAAGCTCTGGATGCTATTCCATAGTGACATCATCTTCAAGGGAGAGAAAAATCGCACTTGAAATGCGGTTGCCAACTCCTCCCAAGAAGTGATGGATTCACGTGGTAGCTCAGCTAGCCACTTGCAAGCCTCTCCCATCAACAAGAAAGGGAATAGCCTCAACCGGACCAACTCTTGAGAGATTTTTTTGAACGAGAATGGTCCACACACATCTACAAAAATTCAAAGATGCTCGTGAGGATCCGCATGAGCCAGTCCACTGAAATTCCCTTCAGTTGCAAGAGTTGAATCATGTTGCACGTTATGTGGAACACTACATTTCCCTCAGCTGGGGGTAAACGGATGGCTCCAACACCTCCCATGAGATAGGGGCCATTGATGTTGGGCTCTTGGACATCGTTGAGATTTCTGATGTCGTCTTGGTGGCCTACCTGGCTACCGTTGCTACCATTAACACTTATGCTTTCTGAAATATTCAAACAGGAAATAAACAAAACTAAAAATTAGGTAAGTAGACTACAACTAAGAAGAACAAAAATTCTACTGATCTAAGAATTCTCAAGTAACACCACTCCCCGACAACAGCGCCATTTTGATATTTGCGTAATCAAGACACAACTTCCGATGCAATGTCTACGATTGTAGAATAGTTTAGTAACCCAACCAAGGGTTGGGATCGTTCCCAACAAAGTGGTTTTGAGAATTAATAGAAAAATAAAATTTAGTTCTAACTAGTCGTAGCTAAAAACATTAACGATTAAAAATATTGTAAATTAAAGAGGGACACAAGAGTGTCAATTAACAATGGGGTTTTGTCACTAGTGAGTAAAAACAGCAAAATAAATAAAGATTTCTAAGTAATGAGAGGGGATCCTTGGGGTGTGACGGGAATACGGGTTAAGCGAGATTATTGGGTATATGCTTTCGATAGAAGATTCATAGAACAATTGTGACTGGGCAAAACTTTAAGGAGGATAAGCTCTCTCTTGAGAAACTCACCCCATTTCGAATGCGTTCCTCTCGGACACCCACTTGCCGCATGAAGATCAGCCTACGCCTTAACCCACTCACTCTCTCAAGCTAAGAGTGTGGACATAGGACTAGGGTTTACTCTCTCGAGCTGAACCTCATGTCAACCTACAAACACTGGCCATCAATTTAGTAGTTTTAGTTTTACGACCTCTCTCTCGAGCAAGCCAAAAACACATAAATAAACTTAGATTTACAACTACAAATTCATTAAATTCATCCACAACTACTAAACGAAATCACAATTAAACTACAATTAAACTATCAGCAAGCAACACCCAACAATTATCTTAACTCATATTCGCTAAATCACACCCCAAGAACTGGGGTTTTTAGCCACACATTTATAAGATATAGAAATTTATACCAAATTGAGCTTGCATTCAAATGGGTATAAAGATTTAAGTCTTGATACAGGCCAAAATTGAAGAATCCAAGAGGCCCAAATCCAAATCTTGAAGATAAAACCCTTTGGAACTTTGAGTCTTCAAAACCCTCTCAAACTTAGAGCAAAAGTATCAAAAAGGACTATTCTATATGAAAATTATAATAATTGTTCGACCCTTAAAACTACAACTCTAACTAGTACTTATAGTTTTCACTGATTTGTGTTGCAGCGGATCATTCAGAGTCGTTAGTCGGAATCCCCGATCAACTTGGCAATTCGCCTTTTGGTGTAGTTCATCGCTGTCTTACATCATCCTTCAGCATTGTCATGCTCTAGTTCATTGGGCAACATAGTACTATTTCATGAAACTTCTTGGTGATGCGCCGACTGCTCCCTTTTTCCGCTGACTTGATCCTTTCCTTCAGGGCTCAGCATATTGGAAAAAAAGGCGAAGTAAGACCCTTTGACGAGTCGCCAAGTGGACTCGACGATCCTCAGGCCTTCATTTCTTCGTTCTTTTCAGCCTTTTCATTCCTTTTTGCGACGTAGTGTCCATGCTTTCCTTCAAACTTGAAATACATGAAACTTAAGTGTTTTCACCATATATTGAGATGAAATAAGCATTTTAGGACACAATTTCTATTAAAATATAACCCTAAATGAGTCCAATTTGCAGACTCATCAGTCATAACCTGACTTCCCATGTTTTACCAAGCCCTAGCCCTTGACCCACAATTGACCAATACGGTCCATGAGTCAATCCATGCCCCACAGGTAGGGGTCGTGGATGGGGCTTGTGTGCTGTCCCAATTTGGCTTAGGCAAAGTCAATTAGGTAAATTTCTACGTTGGTTAGTTAAGTGTGAAGTCATTTTATATTGTTTATTTAGACATATATAAGGGTTTTTAAGCTATTAATTAACCCTTACACTTCATAAATCATAACTACCCAAATCATAACCACCTTTACCCCCAAAGTTTTCTCCCAAAAACTCCATTGAAGAAGATCAAGTTAGCGCTTGAAGAAGGGGGCTCACTCACACGATTTTGGTTGTATTTCTTCATCTAAGGTATGGTAGTCTTGATTCATGGAATGCTTTCATCCATGAATCCCTCAAAATTTTAATTTCAAAGAAGTAAATTCTCCAAAATCTAGGGTTTTCATTCTAAGTCATGGATTCTTTATCAAAAAGTTTTCAATGGTTTAATTATCATATATTAAGATTGAATTACTATTTTATGGTGGTTTTAAGATAAAATATCCAATGAATCCATGAATTCCCCATAACCCTAATTTATGACGATGTGATGTGGGTGAATTGTAGTAAGATGAATACTACATAATTGTTGTTGTAGTAGTCTAATTACTTGAATTATGTCATTATCCATTCCTAAATTGTAGTAATTATAGGTATGTTGGTGAATTATGTTTCATGATCCTTGAAGGGAAAATTATGAAGATTGATGTATAATCATGATGCTTATGTACATGCTTTGTGATTTCAATGAAAGTGATGTGATTATAACTATAATGCAATTGTGATATTGTTGAAAGGTTATTCTCAATTATACACTTGTGAATGATGATGACATGTTGTGAAAGGTTTCTTAAATGTAATGATATACCTTGAATTGGTAGGCTTAGGGCATCCTCTTCATGTGTAAATGAAAGTGATCTTGATTAATGTACCTTGAATTGGTAGGCTTAAGGCATCCTCTTCTTGTGTACCTAAAGTATCTTGGCTTAATGAACATTGAATCGGTAGACCAATTGGTAGCCCTTTCATAAATTATTAGTGAAATATTCTAAGGCTTTGTCTTAAATCAGTAGACCAAATGGTAGCCTTTTCATGATGAGTTCATGAACTACTATAATGATGAACCTTGAATCAGTAGACCGAATGGTAGCCCTTTCTTGAGGATTCAATGAGCTTTCCTAATAATTTACCTTGAACTGGTAGACCAAATAGTAGCCCTTTCATATGTGTAATAATGTACCTTGGGTTGTTAGACCGAAAGGTAGCCCTCTCAAGTACAATAATGTTAAAAGAGAATGAACTACTCTATGGGAATTTAAAGCTTAACACTAAGTAGATATTGTAAGGTGGAAGCTCTCCCCATGTTAGGTCGGGTTTCTATGAACACCTTCCTTATCCCATAACTATGTGCCCACACAGGTTATTAGCTAGTGGATCCACCTAAGCTAAATTACCCGTCCTACCTTAGGCAAGTAGACCAACCCTTTACGGTGTGGGATAGACACGAGATTCCATGGTTTGCACCCATGGTCTATGTCGGTTAGGGCTTATTCCCATCATGTGAGTTATGTGATATGGTTACTCAATAGGTTCTATGAAGTGTGGGTGGTAGTATGGGATGCCACCCATACATTGCACGAGTAGTCTTTAAGAGTGGCTATGGTGTATTTCTCGAATGTCATAATGTCTAATGAAATGAATGTGCTTCTAATGATGCTAATGAGAATGTTGACTTAAAAGCTAAATGTAATGGTGAATGCTTAACTGGGATTGTTGTTATGAGTTGCCTTCCTTGTCATGACTTATTAAATGAGAATGTTCCTTATCTATGAATATTGACTAAAGATGAGAATGAAAATGGTAAGTGGCGGCCTCAAATTAGTACTTAGTATGAATGGTATTATGGGATGCCATTCATACATTGCACAAGTATAACTTAGGATTGTCTAAGATAATGGTTCTATTATGTTGTAATGGTTTATGTGATGAGTATTCTTGTGACTCATGTTTTACACTAAAAGTACATGATGATTCTCAAACTTGTTAAATGCATGGTTTTCAACTAAAATGTCCTTTTTAGCATGATTTTTGCATGGCTATCATACTTAGTGCATTTTTGTGCTTACCAATATTTCTTCTACATTTTTCTACAAAGTGTAGGGTATGGTGATATCAGCTTCCATCCTCGTGGATAGGTTCATAGTAGATCAAGAAGAGAAGTTATGGTGAGTCCTCATAGTATCTGAGGGCTTGACCATCATGTCCTTTACCTTTTATTATTATGTTTAGAGCTTTTTTATGGGCTGCATCCCAAACTTTTAGTCTTATGGTTCTAGATGGTTTAAGACAAAGTATAGACTTCCGCTCATGTTTATAAAAGACTTTGATTGTAAAGGAAAAAGTTTTAAATTTTCGTACCATATTCTATTGTCTTATGTTATAAATGCTATAAGGCTCTTCAGAGTCTTGTACACCATGTCACGTCCGAGGTGTAGGCTCGAGTCGTGACACAAAATACCTCATTCAAGTCATTCTGTCAAATCCTGAAAGAAAATCCTCTCAAATATTCTCTCTCTAGAAATTGGAAGAAGAAGGAAGAAATTGGAGCTAGGTCAAGATCAAGTCTCCCAATTTTCAAGCTTTTGAGGGCATTGTAATCAATGTATTATCGATTTTCATCCATGGAGTCTCCTGGAATTTCCCCAATTTGATAAAGAATTCCCCAATTCTAGTTAGGGTTTCTTCTACTGTTGTGGGTTATGATGAATGTTGATCCAATTGATTGAATAATGATTGTTTATGATTGAATTGATAGTAAATCATATTTTTAGGTTGAATACATGTACGCATGCCTATTCCATGATTGTAACCTAGAATTGATGTAGTTGGGTTGATGCCATGAAGGGAAACTTTGTGGGTTTAGATGTATCCTTATAGGATTGATGAATTATGATTAGAATTGCTTGAGGATAAAGCATAATTGATGATCATGAGATCTAGGGCTTTGAGAGTAAATCTTATGATAGGAATTGTTGGTAATTGATGTTATTGTTGAGGAAGAAATACTTTCCCCATGAATTGACTAATTATGAATGTATGAATATGGAAGGTTGTCTCACATGAATGATTCTAGGTTTGAAAGGATTGCTCACCTTCCCTAAGATGAGTGTTGTCCTATTCCAACTTCCTCAGAGCTTCCGTTAGCACAGCCAAGACAGCGACAGGTTCTCTGCCCCTGCGGGGATGGAGGGACCAAAAAAACCAGTGCTCAAAATATTTTTATTTTCGAGCACATGTTTGTTGGTAAAAAAATTAAATGGATTCAAGTAGAGTTTTCTCGAACGTATCAATAAGCTAGACCGTATTTCTTCTAGAGAATCTCCTAATTGTTCCAAAGCAACTAGAAAGAGATTCTTTAACCAAAAAGAATTCGGTTCAGATGTTGGGATTGCCCAGTATTCCACCAATTAGTAACCCAACATTCCAGACATTTATTAACTGAGAAAGAAATCCTCCAGATCTAAAGATTGTAGTTCTCAAATGAGCAATCGAAAAGATTCTGGAGCATCTTCGGGTCGTGTATCTACGTCCAATCTACAATAGAAGAGAAGGTTCCATCGAAATAATTATTTATTTCAGTTGGTTCTCCCACCTTTTTATTCTTTTTCAAAAAAAAAAAAAAAGGGGGAGGGGGGAGGTTGTGGGGAGAAATGACAAGAAGATATTGGAACATAAATTTGGAAGAGATGATGGAGGCAGGAGTTCATTTTGGTCATGGTACTAGGAAATGGAATCCTAAAATGGCGCCTTATATCTCTAGTAAGTCAGGTTCCATAAATCCATAGCCAGAAAAATAAATTGTTTTTTTGTTTTTTCGGGAAGTATTTTCTTATATTCAATTTTGTATTGGACAAGAAAGGAAATCCTTTTGTGTATGCGCACCTCAAAAAAGTATAGTCCTCGATTCCAAAAATGAGCACCATGGAAATACATGCCGCTCAGCCAAAGAAAGATGATGGAGAGTTGACCGAAATATGCACTAAATACTTTTCGAGAGATCTCCTCCAAATCACTGGTATGGCGATTGAAATTGTGAGCATCAGCATGTAGGTTCCAGATCCAAGTAGTAGTATCAGTTCTTATTTGGACATCTTGTTTGGGCTACTGGATTTATGTTCTTAATTTCTTGACGTGGATATTGGCAGGAATTGATTGAAACTTTAGCATGGGCTCACGAACGCACACCTTTGGCCAATTTGATTTGATGGAGAGATAAACCAGTGGCCCTTTCTATTGTACAAGCAAGATTGGTTTGGATTATTAATTAGAAATGAATTTTCTAACATTTGACTACGTACCATTGATTGATTTAGTCGCACTGATTGTTTGGGTATGTCGTGGAATATTTTTGAAAGACAAGAATCAAATAATTTTCTGTGGTGGAACAAAATATAACCGTAAAATACTTGCACAAATAGCTATATCAAATAGGAATTGTCATTATATGATTTCGAACGAAATCATAAAGGAAGTAGATTAGAAAGAATCCACCAGAATAATTTAAATGGAGACCAATTAAATGAAACGAAAAAAAAAAGATGATAGAGAATCCGTTGAGAAGTTTACCTGTATCCTTTCATAAAAATTCTTGTAGAATCGAGAATGAAGTTTTCATTCTGTACATGCCTGATCATGAATTAGTAACTGCTTCCAATTTCCTAAAAAAAATACCAATTGTGTCAAACTTTCCATTTTTGGAATAGTTACGAAATCTCCGAGATTTCTTTCTATATCTAGAATATTGACCTTTCTTAGATAATTATTGATATGAAGATTGCCGGGCACAATAAAGTTGTGTTTGGAACCTTCTTCTGACATAGCAACGCAATTTGAATTAGTATCAAAAGTAAGTACTAAATAATCTCTTTTTTCCTTTACTTGTTGATGTAAAATCATCTTCCACTCAATAGAAAATTCTTTCAATTCAATGAAAAAGATTCTCATAGTCCCGACCCCTGCCACCTATAGGTAATTTTAGACAAGTTTCTTTTGAAGTAGATACCTGAATACCAAGTATAGCTTGTACCAATCTATCTTCCGGGCATTTACCGAATCACATGAAATTTTACCCAACTCCATATCTGGAATGTATGAAATACGTATGACCGGAGGAAGAAAGAGAATTTTCTACTTATTTGCTTACTGGCTTCATATAATTCAGAAAACACTAGTTTTCTCGAAGCTTCTTGGCTTCTATTGGAACACAAGATTCCCCTTTTCTGTGGAAAAGGCCCGTATCAATAATTTGGATTTTACGTATGGATCTGGAATTCCTTCCAGAGCCTATTGAATAATCTTTATGGATTCTGTCATTTCACCAATTCATACTAAATAACGAGCTAATGAATCCCCTTCTCATTGCCATTGAACCTGATAAAGAACTCTTTGATCATAATTTCCCGTATGAATACTGCGTCGAACATGAAACTTGTGGTTGGTAGTAAAACACTGATTCGCTCGTTGAGACCTAATTCGATCTTCATAGAGTTCTCGAGATATTTTCTTATGAAGTTTTGTTATAGCATCTATAACCGCTTCCAATTTAGGTGGACAACCTGGCAAATATACATCTACAGGAATTAGATTATCGACTAAAAACCTATGCAATTGATTAGGCTAGATGCGGCTACCGTTGACCTCCATATGAAAGGATATGAGGCGATTCCCATATTCGTTAGAATTGAACAAGAGGTGAGTCCCCACGTTCTTACTATGATGAATGGACATGGAGGCTAGTACCCACATTATATGATGAATGATGTGGAGGTGAGTACCCACATCATATGATGAATGATGTGGAGGTGAGTGGATTGTGGAGGCGAGTAGTTGCGATCAAAAAGTAACTAAGGCAAGAGGCAAATACCTATTAGCCTTTATAAGCTAGGCAAGAGGTGAATTCTCATGTCTTTAAAAGTAAGTATGAATAATGAGAACTATGATGTAAAGAATGAATAGCTTGGATTGTTTCTAGAGATGCCTTCCATGAGGTAAGCTTGACTAGAGGCGGATGACCCATGTCTTGACTAAGGATAAGTAAGGTTGCTTGAGAAGTATTACTTTCTTACTATGATGATGATTTATGTGCATTGATTGTGCTTATGGTTTAGATTGACTAACCATTATGTTTATGTGTTTTATGCTAGACATCATATTTAGTACATGTTTGTACTAACTCATACTTTTGCCTACATTTTTATCAAATGTAGGGTCTGGCGACATTGACACTCATTCTCATGGCTAGGATCATAGTAGATCAAGGATTGAAGATTTGGTGAGTCCTCATAGCATTTGAGGATTTGACCACCATATTCTTTTATGTTCTTTCCTTTTATGTTTGGACTATTGTATAGGCTGTGTCCCAAGATTTTATTTATAAGATTTAGATGGTTTGAGACAATTGTATTAGACTTCCGCTTCATTTATAAAGATTTTGATTGTATTGAAATGTATTAAATTTCTGCTCATTCCTATTACTTTATGTTATGATATGCTAAGTGGCTTGTATGAGGCATCTCAGGGTCTTATACACCTTATTACATGTAAGGGTAGCCCTGGGTCATGACACCCACTTTGAAATTGCCAATACCGAGCTTGAAAACTCAAAAATAGAGGAAATGGGGTTGAAATACTGAAATTAATATAAAAACCCTCCTGGGTTTCAATTTCATGAACTTTAGGTCGCTTTCGCGAGCATTGCGATCGCGAACCTTGGTTCACAAAAGTGAACCCCGGATAAGTTATTAGCCTCATTTCTGCAAGTCATCCTTCACCAATGTGAAGGCCGTTAAAGCGAGAAGGCTTTGCAGAAGCAAGCGTCTGACCTCTTGAGCCTTCGCGAATGCGAGCTTGTCTTCACTAACATGACCCTAAAAAAATTGAAAACCTTTCATGAAAGCGAGGACTCTAGACACCAACAAACATTAACCAACACAAATATTTTCCAAATGGACCCTCGAAATTCATTTAGAACCATCAAAACATGAATCCAAAGTCTTCTTGAATTGAAACTTGTAAAAGTCGCAATGAACTAATATAAGGCCTTAAAAGGTAAACTCAAGCTCAGGACCTTTGAAAATTCAATCAAGACCTCTCCTAGGCCTAATATAATCTCTCAAATCCAACGGAATTGTTGGTAATCTAATTTGAGCATCCGAACCTCAACTGTTGACCAAAATCAATTGACTAAAATCTCTATAATTTCCAACTTAGGACTTCAAATCTACAAAACGACTTCGAATTTGAAATACCTGACTCTCTCAGCCTAAATTCAAATTTTCAAGACTGATGAAATCATCTTAATTCCATTTTGAGACTCAAAACTCTAAAGAACACTGAAAATCACTTCTAATAAGTTTAGTCTTTCAAAAGTCTAAAAATTCTACAATTCACACCTTATTACTTAAAACTCGAAACCTATTTCACAAACCAACTAGAAATGACTTGAGGCAACCATCGAGAGGGTTAAAATAGATAGAAAAATTTCCAAAAGAAAACAACTGGGCCATTACATATAGTCCTTACCTTTGAAAGTAGCACAATCGTTTTTCGGTATGGAAAAGACACTAGATTCCATGTTATGTCTCACATGATCTATTTTGGTTAATGGTGAAATATCCCATAAAATTACTACTCCCTCTGTTTCAAAAAAAGTGGCCTAGTTTGACTTGGCACAGAGTTTTAGAAAATAAAGAAGACTGTTGAATCTTGTGGTCCTAAATTAAAGTTATGTCAAATATACTAAATTGCCTTTAATCTTGTGGCCTTAAACATGCCACGTGAAAAGTTGAAATTATAATGTTACCAAAAAAAAAAAAAGGGAAAGAGGTCATTCTTTTTTAAACAGACTAAAAAGGAAAGGATGTCATTCTTTTTGAAACAAAGGGAGTATTATTTTACTTCAAAAGGTTTTATAACTTCATCAATATTTATGACTTAAGATTTTCTCATGACTTTTGATTATGCATTGACCTTGTCACATCATTCATGATTTAGCTTATTGACCTTTAATACATTTTAATTGGCCATTCATTGCTTGTCTTTAAACCCATTATGATATCATGTTTATGCTTAGTCATTGTCCTTATACTCAATACATTCTAAGTACAAACACAAACATTATACCTATATTATTTCATAATATAGGATCTGACGCTCCTCCAACTGGTCCTAGCTAAGTGGATTGATCCACTTAGCTCTTTGATTATTGAATCCTTGTAGTTTGGTGGCAAGGCCATTGTTATTTTATTGCTTTTGATGTTTTTTCCATTTTCCAAACTTTGTACGTGGTTTAGGGGGTTGTCCTAACCACATCCATGGTAGTATATTACTTTGTCATACATAGTTTATTTCCACATTATGTTATTCATGTACTCTCTTGATGAGTTCCCTATGACTTTGAAAGACTTTTGAGACTTACATTTCGTTCTTATGTTGTATTCTCTTGATTTGATATTCATATTATCACTCTTATTAAGTGGCTTGTTTAGGGCCTCACAGGGTCCTATTCACCATATCACGGCTAAGGTACAGTTTGGGTCATGAAAAACTTGGTATTCAGAGAACTAGGTTTTAAAGGTTCTAGGAGTTTTCAAGTGATATACCATTAGTTTATGGTATTTTTTGATGCATTTCACTTGAAGTTTCTGTGAGTATTGGGCATTTTGTTATTAGATATGATGATTTTTATGTAATCTTTGCAGGAAATAGGTTTGGAAATGGTTGAGAGAGAAAATAACTGAAGTGGCAGCAGTAGCAGTCGACGGAACCTAACCATAGATCATCGTTCAAGTGACGGATCGTAGGTGGGGAGGCGTGGATGTGAGTTTAAATAAGTTGGACTAACTGTGAAACCACGAAGGTAAATGACGCCCTGTAGAAAAAATGGCAAACCGTCCTGCACGATCGTCGTTTTGATCAGAGATTTGAGTTCCAATACTTGAACCACGGAGGAACAGGACAGATCGCAATCCTGTCCACGGACCGTAGGTGGCAACCGTAGTTTGAAGAGCCTAAAATTTTTACCAAGTGCTGACCCACGGAGGTGAACCACGAACCGTAGGTTGATCCATGGTCTGTCGTTTGTGTCCTTGATCAAAATAGCATCTAAGCCAAATTTTCCTTATTTCATTTTCCTACTTTGTTTAGGACTTTTCTACTATAAAAATAAGTTGTAATTTTTGTTTTTAAGGGTTAGACCTTATTGGAGACTATTGTTTTTGTCTTTTGGAATTATTTTGCAAACATTTTAGCAACTTAATTCTTGAAGATCGTATATGAACTTTGCTTTTGATTTTCAATTCAAGATTTTGGTATTCATCTACTCTGATTGTAAGTTCATGAGTCTTCTTAGTAACATTATGAATTCTGAATTCTCAAGCATGAGTGGCTAAATCCACAACTAGGGTTGTGGGAACCATGAGCAATTAGCAACGTATGACTAATAATTAAGTAATTTTTGAATAGTGTTCATGCATGTATTGTTAATCCTTTCGTATAGAATGCTTTTTAATGTAGGCCAATGTTAGAACTTGCCTCGTTCCTACTTGACAAACCAAGGAGGTAATGAATGATAAAATGATTAAACAACTGAGATTTAGTTAAGGATTTGCTACTATCTAATAGCCTGACCTTAATCAATTGATGTGATGTCTAATACCCAACTCAATTGACGTGAGGTCTAATCCGGGGTTAAAGGTAAGGGTTAGTAAAGTACACACCCGTAAAGGGACCAAGTTTCAAGGTGAAATTCCCTACTTGGAGGACCAATCACTTAGGGATATCCAACTTATCAACCTTGCATATCAAACACTAGGATAGAAATACTATTATTAGGAATATTGCGTTAAGAGGTTGTGGGGAACACTTATACCCTAGTTTTCATCTCATATTGATATCTCAAACTGCAAACTTTATCTACTTGTTACTTAGTAATACAAACCACAATCTGTTATTTTATTTATAAACCCCTTTTTTTGTTACTTTTCTCGGAAATAGTTTAACTAAACGTAGATAATTATGAGTTAGCTTAAGTCTAAACCATATTCCTCATGGGATCAACCATAACCTAAAATTTAGGTTCTTTATTTGGCAACGACCGCTTATACTTCTTTCGAAAGGTGTAATTTGGGTGTATCGTCAAGCCGCGTCAAGTGGATTCTTGTTCATGAGTGTGAAGCATGCCACCTTTATGAATAGGATGTGATAAGAAATTTAGGAAACTTCCCTTATTTCACTACTCTAAAGTGGTGTGATAGAGTTAAACTCTATAAAATTCTTCCTCCGAACTGTTGTTTAGTGTTTTTCAGAATATGCCTCGTCAAAGAGCTCTTGTGAGAAGAAATGTTGGTCACAATGTATAACCCAAAGCGTCGTTCAATCCTTTGGTGGACCAAGTATCACATGCCGAGTTTAGAGTCACTTTACAAGTGTTAGCTCAAGCTATGAATACTCAAGCTAATAGGGAGGTTATGGCTCTTGTGAAACTAATTGTGGGTATGGAAGTGACAAGGGTAAGGACTTCACAAGGATGAATCCTTTAGAATTTCATGGGTCCAAAGTGGAAGAGGATCCACAAGAGTTCATTGAGGGAATCCACAAGATTTTGGACATTATGGGTGTGATGCCGGTGGAGAAAATAGATTTTGCCGCTTACCAACCCAAGGGTGTTGCTCAAGATTTGTTTAAGAGTATTGGATATGGGTCCTTAGATTGGGACAAGTTCAAATGGGCATTTATTGATCATTTCTTTTCCCTTGAGATAAGGGAGACTAAACTACAAGAATTCATCAACCTAAGTTAAGGGAACATGACTGTGAAGGAATATGCATTGAAGTTCACCCAATTATCAAATTATGCACCTACTATGGTTACCAACTCAAGGGCAAAGATAAGTAAGTTCGTTCAAGTGTGTCCGAGATGATGGTAAAAGAATGTCAAACCTCCATGCTAATCAAGGAGATAGATATCTCAAGGCTAATGATCCATGCCCAACAAATAGAGGAGGAAAAGCTAAAAGGGAAGGCTAGAGAGTCAAAGAAGGCAAGAACAGGTGACGATGACTTCTTTCACTCTAGGTCTCATGGACATGGACATTCTCAGTTTCTGCAAAAGTTCATCGGTCATAATTCTTCAAATGCTCCAGCTCAAATGCTCAATAATGATAGGGTGTAACCCTAAGCCTCAGGGAGGTGGTTCTAGTGGATCGTCTATTCTTGCTTGCTAAAAGTGTGGAAAGAGTCATTTAGAAAAATGTTTAGCCAGTAATGATGTTTGCTATGGTTGTGGGAAGAGTCATCACAAAGTGAGAGATTGTCCTTCATAAGAAAGCAAGAGTAAATATGGCCTGCAGGTTCATCATAATGCTTCTGGTTCAGGTGGTGCTCCTCTTCATAATAGATTCTATGCTCTTCAAACTCGACATGATCATAAGAGTTCTCCGGATGTGGTGATTGGTATGTTACAAGTCTTTCATCTCGATGCATATGCATTGCTTTATTCATGTACTATATTGTCTTTTGTGACTCCTTATATGGATGTGAGATTTGATGTTTTTCATAAAGTTCTTTTAGAACCTTTTTCAGTCTCTACACATGTTGGTGACTCCATTATTACTAGAGGAGTCTATAGAAATTTTCCCATTTAAGTTCTGATAGAGTCACTTATGTTGATCTTGTAGAGCTAGACATGTTATATTTTGATGTTATTCATGGGATGGATTTTGTTTACTCTTATTATGACTCCATAGATTGTCATACTCGATTGGTCAGATTCTATGTTCGAATTAGCATATCTTAGAATGGAAGGGTAGAAATTCAGCGCCTAAGGGTCAGTTTATAGCTTGCCTAAAAGCTAGGGAAAAGATATCTAAAGGTTGTATCTATCAACTTGTTATAGATTCTGAAACCCCTACTCTTGAGTTAGTCCCGATTATAAATAAGTTTTTTAGAAGTGTTCCCCAATGATCTTCCTAGTATTCCTTCTTAAAGGAAAATAGACTTTGGTATTGACCTTCTTCCAGATATACAACCTATCTATATTCCTCTTTATCGTATGGATCCATCAAAATTTAAGGAGTTAAAGGATCAGTTGAAAGATTTGTTGGATAAGGGTTTTATTAGACCAAATATCTCACCATGGGGTGCTCCGGTGCTGTTTGTTCAAAAGAAAGATAGTTCCCTTCGTATGTGTTTTGGCTATCGGTAATTAAAAAACTCAGGGTAAAGAATAGTTTCATATTCCAAGGATAAATGAATATTTTTATCAACTCCAAGGTGAGAGTTTCTCTTTAAAGATTGATCTTCGATTGGGGTATCATTAGTTGAGAGCAAGACTAGCCATGGGACCGGAATGGGACCATCGGACTGGACCGAGATAGTTTGATTGAGTTGTTGACCAATGCCGGGATGAATGATAAGTCCACAATTTGGGCTCATTTAGGGATTCATGTTAATAGAATTAGTGTCCTCAAATGCATATCTTGTCTCAGTAACTGATGTAAATCCTTAAGTTTTAGGTATTTGGAGTTTGAGGCAAAGCATGGACACTACTTGGAAAAAAGGAACAAAACGGCTGAAAAGACGAAGAAAAGAAGGCATGAGGATCACCTAATGCATTAGGCGAATTGCCGAATGGCCTTAACCTCACCCAAAGTTCCAGTGTGCGAAGCCCTGAAGGAAAAGATCAAGTTGGCGATGAAAGGGAGCAGTCGGCGCGTCGCCGAACAGTTTTGCGAAGCAGTACTATATCGCCCAATAATCAATAACGCGAAGATGCTGAAGGCAAAAGCTGAAAGGCGATGAAGCAGACCAAAGGGGGGATCGCCGAGTGCATCGGCGATCCCAACTAACTGCGCCGAGTGATCCTTCGCAGCACATTTTTTGACAACTATAAATACTAGTTTGAAATTTTATCTTAGTATGCAATTTCAGACACAACATTTTATTTTCTAAGTTTTCAAGTAGGGAACATTTTGCTTAGCTTTTGAAGATTTGAAGACTTCCACTTCCAAGAAATTAGAAGTGTGTGTTGAAGATTCTTCATCTTAGACTCAATTGAAGTGAATATAGTCATACCCAGTTGATGTTACTTCGATTTGGTATCATTTTCTTCCTTTTTTCTATGTCTAGCTAAAACCCCAATTCTTGGGGTGTGATTTTCTGAATATGGGTTAAATTTCTTGTTGGGTATTGTTTTTTGTTAGTCTATTTGTTGTTTAAATGTGATTTCGTATAGTAGTTGTGCTTGAACTTAATGGGATTGTAGTTGCAAATACTATTTCATCTTAGTGTTTTTGGCTTGCTCGAGAGAGAGGTTTTAAAACTAAGACTACTAAATCGATAGTCGGTGGTTATTGGGTCGTCATGGGTTCAGCTCGAGAGAGTGAATCCTAGACCTTTTTCCACACATTCAGCTCGAGAGAATGAATAGGCTAAGGCGGAGGTTGTGCTTAAAAACGGCAACTCGGTGTTCGAGAGAAACTGAGTTGATTCGGGGTAAGTTGCTAGAGAGAGAATTTACCCCCACTAAAGTCTAGCCTAGTTACAAATGTTCAACAATTGACTATCAATAGCATTTACCCGATTGTGTAGTTTATCCCATATTCCTATCACATTCCAAGAATCCTGTCTCCCTAATTCGCATCTTCTTATTTTCGCTGTTTTTGTTCATTAATTGAATACAAACCCCCCATTGATAATTGATATTCGTGTCAACCCCTTAATTTATCATGTTTTTACTCAATAATGTTTTTAGCTATGGTTAACTCTAGCATATTCGCGCTAAACTCTTAAATCTCAATAACCGCTTCCTTGGGACTCGACCCCAACCCATTCAGTTGGGTTATAGTACTATTGTACGATCGTAGACACTTGAATTAGAAGTTGTGTCTTGATTATGCGAACATCAATGAACCGGACCAGAATCACCGGGATGGAGGCTCAGTTCCATCCTATCCCACTATATACCGGGATAGAACCGGAACGGACCTGAATGGAACAGGATGGGATAAACGGGACGACACATATAGTTATTTCAAAAAATAATAATTTATTTTTGAGTTATTCTGAATTATGAAAATATGAATGTTTTTTTTATTTTTCTAAGTTTAATAGTTTATAGTATTTAAGTTTTGAAGTTTATAATGTTTATTTGTAATTTTACTTAAGTTTATTTTAAAAATATATTTTTTTAATTTTTTCTTATAAGTTTGTAAGTTAAGTTTAATAATTATTTTTTTTAAGTTTTTGAGTTTCTGTTAGAAGTTTTCAAGATTTGAATCTTTTGAAGTTTATAAGTTATATGTTATAAGTTATAACTTATAACTTGTAATTTACATAACTAAGTTTGTAATTTTAAAAAATTAAATAAACAAAAAAGAAATGCTAATAAAAGTATAAAACAATGACACAAATTTTAAAAAAAAAAAAATCAATCCAATTTATTCAAATTAGTATTACAATTACAATTTACAACAATTAGTAGAGTGCCTAATTTATGCAACCACCTTCTAGGAAGGGTTTTGTTTCAACTAAGACTCGAATGTAATAATAATAGTTGTATAGTCCTATAAAGTCTTTCTCTAACTCAGTTATAGATTGACTGTTATCAACTTCTGGTCTTGGTAAAGCTTGTTGATGATTTTGAAGTTTCATGCCATCGTCACTACCACATTCAATGGCTGAATCTATGAAAAGTTCATATTGACAATCTAACTTTGGAAGTCCTTGATTTCTTCGCTCAGTATTTATCCAATCTCTAAACAACACCGATATCTCCAAACTATCTTCTGCTAACGAATATCTGTGGTCTCCAATTTGAAATATTATCGCGCTTAAAGCTGCCTCCAGAGCTATTGATGATCCTTGAATTGCAAGCACATCCTTCACCATCCTACTAAGTTTTGGAAATTGAGTTCCACGAGCCCTCCACCAGTTCAGTAATTGTGATATACTTCCTCATTTGTAATATTATTTGAACCTTGTTCAAGATATTTAACAAATTCACATTTATTAGAAGAATAAAGACCAAGTTTATGTTTCATTCTACCATGGGAACCTACCCGAGGCAAAGAAGTTTGAGGATTTTCAACATTGTCTAAGGAACAATATTTATCATACATTTCTTTAGCAAGTAATCTGATACTATTTTGACATGTTACCAAATCAGGTTTTTCATCTAGTTGAATATCTAAATTTTGATAAATGCATTCAACTAAAGCTTTTGGACCATATTTTTTATATTTAGGGTTGAAAAGAATTGCATTTAAATAAATTTGATGAATAGGAAAAAAATATTTCTTAAATTTTGTAATCATAGCTTCAATAGCATTTGTAAATAATTCATTTGTTTTATATTTAGAAAAGAGAGACGAAATCTCACATACATGTATTAAAATTTCAGAAATAGTAGGATAATACATTCCAGAAAAAAAATTTAGTAGCATCATAAAATGATTTTCAAAAATATTCTAGGTCCATTTACTTCAGTCCAAACACTAATCATTAAGTTTTAGATTAGGATAAACATTATGAGCATTAAATTGCATAGTAATAGGTTTTCTATATGTATAAGCAACTTCAAGCATATCATAAAAGGAATTCCATCTAGTTTTTACATGCTTTGGAACTTTTCTATACGGAAACTTACATGTATTACAAAGCTCTTTAAATTGATTAATTCTCCTACTACTATGCCTATGAAAAAAAAAACAAGCATTTTCAACTTTTACAACTATTTTCAAATAATTTACCATCACCAAAACCAAATTTAATATATGCGCAGCACATTCTACATGAAAAACATATTTACTAATCGGAAAAAGTCTAGGTTCTAGCATATTAATAAAATTTAAATTAGCAGAAGCATTATCTAAAGTAATACTAATGTCTTTATCACAAAGACCAAAAAATCTAAAATTTCCAACACAGTAGTAGCAATATAAATCCTAGTTTTTTATGTTCACAAATTTTATAACCGATAATTCTTTTTTGTAAATTTCAATTATAATTAATCCAATGCTCAGTAACATTTAAATTGATAAAAACTATTAGGACAACGACCCATATCAGTGGTAATAGGAACTCTACAATCCATTATTTCAAAATAGACACACAAATATTGACAATGTTTTTCTTGAAATTCAAAAATATCTCGTTTTACCATGCTTCTTGATAAACCATCAAAACTAGGATTATATGTATCACGAATATATACAACAAAACTTGGATGTTCTCCAAAACTAAAATATAAACCACAAACAACAACGAATTTAGCAAAATTTTCACGATCACGGTCCTTATTATATGGTCGTTGTGTAAGAGGACCACTTGGGTTTGAAGGATTTAGTTCACCTTGAACCATATTTGACCCTCTACCGATGCTCCAACTCTAGAATCTTCACAAACACCAAGAGAAGATAAATATACAATTTTGAACCAAATATTTTTTTAAACCCCCGTTGAACCTCCAGTCCCACCAGATTTATATTTAAAATGTTGTTTACAAAGATTACATATACTAAAAGTTCTTTCATCATTCAGATAACAAAATTTCAACACATGTGATTTTAAAGTACATTGTAGCTTGATCTTGCCCCTACTTGGAACAATAGGGGGATATGACTAGTTCCAACTGGAGGATTGTCTTAAGGTGATGCTTCGATACATTGATGACGGGACTAGTTGGTGTATCATCTAAATCTACTTCTTCATCAATTTCTACTTCTTTATTTTCTTGACAATTACCATAAGGTCTTTTATAAACCTCTGTGGGAACTAAAAGAGTATCTGAATTAATTTCTATATGCCGGGATGAGAAAAACTAGTTTCATTCACACGTGTAAATTCATCTGTATTCATTCTAACAAGAGAAAATTTAGATTTAGAAGAACTGGAACATTTATCCTTTTTATTAAACAAATTTTTTACTCCTTGTGTAATCGATTTTTTACATCCACTTTTTTTAGAAGAATCCATGATATAAAATATGAAATTTAACAAGAACAAATAAAATATAATAAATATAACAAGAACATCTTACACATAATAAATACAAAAAATAAATATAAGTTTAGAGAGTGGAATGAAGGTACCAAACGTTTGTGTAAAGAACAAATGGTTATAATCGAAAATTGAAAAACTGATGTCGAAACTTGAAGTTTGAAGAAGATTGCTCCTCCAAAATACACCAAATGATAATTCAAATATTCAAAATTACAAAAAAAAAATATGATTGGAAGTTGAAACTTGAAACTTTGAGAAAGATTAAGAGTTGAGAGAAAATTAATAATTGATATCGTAAATTTATGATTAAAAATGTAAAGAGAGGGAGTATTTATAGTTTTTAGAAATAAAAGGGGAGTAGGGGACTTGAGGGTCAAAATTCAATTTTGACCTTTAGAAAAAAAGTGTCGTTGGAGACATGAACAAAGAAGTGTCGTTGGAGTCTTGGAGACATGAAAAAAAAGTGTCGTTGGCTCTTGGCAATTTTGCATATTTGCAAATTGTAATTTTGCTTGCATAAATGCATGGCAGGCTTGCATAAATGTACTACCAATTTGAAAAGAGTGTGACACATGTTGTCAGTAGCTCTGCCTGTCTGCCACTATGCCACTGCTGCATGCTAGCCTTTTTAATTTTTTTAAAAAGATTTCACAGGACTAGACCAAACCGAACCGGACTGGAATCCGAATGAATCGAGATTATCGGTACCAAATTATGATACCATACTATTTTGAGTACCAGTTCAATGTACCACATTTCATTCCTGCGGAGGGGAACAGACCAGAAAGGTAACCGAAACGGCACCGATATAACCCGGTCTGGTCCCTAGTCTTTGTTGAGAGTAAGGGAAAGTGATATCTCAAAGATGACTTTTCGAACTCAATATGGTCACTATGAGTTTTTGGTGATGTTGCTTGATTTGACTAATTCCCCAACAACATTCATGGATCTTATCAACAGAGTGTTCAAAAATATCTTGACATGTTGGTAATTGTATTTATTGATGATATTTTAATTTACTCACAGAGTGAGGATGAACATATTGACCATTTCAGGATAGTTTTGCAAATTCTAAAGGATCATCAATTGTTTGCTAAGTTTAGCAAGTGTAAATTTTTATTGAAGTTCATTGCTTTCCTTGGCCATATTGTCTACAGAGAGGGTATTCAAGTTGATTCTAAAAATATTGAGGTAGTTAAGAGCTTGCGTAGACCTCTTTCCATTTCAGATATTCAGAGTTTCTTAGGTTAGGCCGGTTATTATAGAAGGTTTGTGGAAGGATTTTCCTCTATTCCTTTGTCGCTGACTATGTTGACTCAAAAGAAGGTGAAATTCCAATGGTCAGCTTTTGAGAAAAGTTTCCAAGAGTTGAAAGATAGAGTCATTTTATCCCCTATTTTAACCTTACCAAAATTATCTGACAATTTTGTGGTTTATTGTGATGCTTTGTGGATTGGTCTTGGTTGTGTTATGATGCAACATGGGAAACTAAGTGCTTATGCTTCAAGACAATTGAAGGTGCATGAAAATAATTATCTGACTCATAATTTGGAGTTAGAGACGGTAGTTTTTTCTTTGAAGATTTGGAGATAGTATCTTTATGGTGTTCAAGTTGATGTGTTCACGGATCACAAGAATTTACAATACGTGTTTAAGCAAAAGGATTTGAATATTCACAAAAGTAGATGGTTGGAGTTATTGAAAGATTACGATATGAGTGTCCTTTATCATCCAGGTTAGGTGAATGTGGTTACTGATTCCCTTAGTCAATTGTCGATGGGTAGTGTTTCTCACGTTTAATGGTAAGAAAGAGTAAGTTTTTGGTGTTCATATACTAGCCCGGTTGGGTGTTCACTTAGTTGATTCTAAGGATGGTAGTGTCATTATTCAAAATGGTTTAGAATCGTCTCTTGTTCTGGTTGTGAATGCTAAGGAAGATCTTGATCCGATTATGATGGAGTTGAAGAAGTCAGTTTTTAAAAAATCCATTGAAGTTTTCTCCCAAGGAGGAGATGGTGCGCTTCACAACCAAGGTTTGTTGTGTGTTCCAAATGTTGATTAGTTAAGAAATCAGATTTTGGTGGAAGCTCACAGTTCTCGATATTTTATTCATCCGGGATCCACCAAGATGTACTATGACTTGCAGGAGGTCTATTGGTGGAATGGGATGAAGAAAGATATTGCAAAATTTGTGGCTAAGTATACTAATTGTCAACAAGTGAAGGTTAAACATCAGAAATCGAGAGGTTTGTCTCAAGACATTAGAATTCCTACTTGGAAGTGAGAAGATTTGAATATGGACCTACGAGGTTACTTCGTACTCATCATCAGTTTGATTCAGTTTGGGTTATTGTGGACCGAATGACTAAGTCAACTCATTTTCTCCCGATGAAGATTTCATTTTCAATTGAAGACTATGATAGGCTTTACATATGGGAAATGGTGAGGTTGCACGAGGTTCTTTTATCCATCATTTTAGACAGAGGTACTCAGTTCACTTCAGTTTTAGAGATCCTTTCAGAGAGGAATTATTACTCAAGTTAAGCTTAGCACAACTTTTTACCCACAGAAAGATAGTCAAGCTGAGTGGACTATTCATACTTTGGAAGATATGGTGAGAGTTTGTGTGATTGACTTTAAAGGTAATTGGGATTATCATATACCTTTTATTGAGTTTCCTTGTAATAATAGTTATCACTCAAGTATTCAAATGGTTCTTTTTGAGGCTCTTTATTAGAGAAGGTGTTGGTCTCCTGTTGGTTAGTTTGAAGTTGGTGAGGTCACTTTGATAGGGTCTGAGTTGGTTCATGAAGTTATGAAGAACATTTAACTTATGAGAAAAAGGTTGAGAATGGCACAAAGTTGATAAAAGTCATATGCCAATGTTAGAAGGAGAGAGCTTGAATTTGATGCTAATGATTGGGTTAACTTGAAAATCTCACCTATGAAGAGTGTGATGAGATTTGAGAAGAAAGGGGATCTTAGTCCTTGTTATGTAGGCCCATATCATATTTTTAGGCATTTTGGTAAGGTAGCTTATGAATTGAATTTTCCTTCCGATTTATCATTGGTGCATCTGGTTTTTTGTGTTTCTTTGTTGAAAAAGCATGTTGGTGATCCTACCTCTATTGTACCATTAGAGAGTTTTGGTATTAAGGAAATTCTTTCGTATGAAGAGGTTCTGGTCAAAATTTTGGATCGACAATTCTGGAAGTTGACAAATAAAGAAGTTGTTTCCATGAAGGTTCTTTAGAGGAGTCAATTAATTGATGGTGCTACTTGAGAGGCCACATAGATGATGTCCAAGTATCCTCATCTTTTTCGCTCCACTCCTATTCTAGCTTGAGGTATTAGCTCCTCTTGTTCACTCCTTTGGAATCATGAATTTTAGTCATTCTCATATTTCCATATGCATGAATGTTCATGAAAACTTGTTTTAAGTTTATGTTTTAGTTTGGGGTTGATTACTCTTTGTTGATGTGCATTTTTATGTGATTTGTGTTCCTATTGGATTGTTAGATCTCTCTCTACTCTATTCATTCTAGCTTGAGTCCCATTCGAGGATAAATGTTTATAGGGGAGATATTGTAACTCCTCGAAAATTGGTAAGTTGAGTTTGAAAAGAAAAGTTTAGAAAGGTTGTTGGTGCACTGGTCTACGAACGGGTCTACAGTCCGTAGAACCCAGTCGTACAAGGTGAGTTGAAAAATTAGAAGATGTCAAGTCCCAGATTAGGGTCTACAGACCACCAAGACAGTACATAGAAAGGTCAATGGGTCATAGGATGGTCCTTAGGAAGGTTCAAGACTTGGTGAAAATTGGGATGACCTTGGGTTCTTCGGATGGGGTATACGAGTCCTACAAAGGTCAACGGTCCACAAAAGGCTCTCGTGGATATATTTTAGAAATTGGGTCCCCAATCAATGGTTCTACAAGTGATCAGTACAGTCCATAGAAAGTTATACGCATCGTAGGTCGACCCGTAGAAGCTGCCCGACAAATGTTTGATCAAGGTCATTTAGCTATTTCCTACTCTTTTAACACCTAAACTACATCATGTTGATCATATATATATAATCCATGTAACTACTTTTACTCTTCTAAAACTAACTGTTCCCTCACATTCACTCAAAATCCAAATTTCCTCCAAGTTCATTCTCTCCCATCCTCTGTCAAGCTCTCAAGGGAAAAGGCTAGGTTTCTTGAAGCTTCAAGGTTTCTTCTTTACTCTTTAGGAATTTAATCACCAAGGTATGTGAGAACTTCACCAATAGATTCCTTTCATCCATTTGGTCCCAAGAGAAACTCAATGTCTCCTTTTGATTTCAATCCAAATTTTTCTAGGACTTCATGATATTCTTCATGGCTTCAATTGTTTATGATTTATTTTTTTATAATTAATCTATTTGTGCATTATTTGATTCAATTACATGTTTTCAAATGAATTTCATATGAACTCGTGCCTTATGCTTATATTATGATTATGAACTATGATTATGAAATTATGCATGCATCATAAAATTGAGGAATTTATGAATAAAAGATGTTCTAGATAAAGTATCAATATGATTTGTGAAAGATTTTCTCACTATGAAATATGATCATGATTTTTGATACTTAGATAAGTGTCTTATTAACATGTTATGAAATCATGATTTTGAAAAGAGCTATTTTATGATATGAAGTTATGATTAGATTTGTATGACTAGATTACTACTTTTCCAAGTTTTATGATATGTTTATTACCATGGGATTTTACTTAGCACTGAGAGGACTTTGGAATGGAGGCCCTACTGCTAGTAGAGATTTGATCTTTCGAAGCAATTTTGTTGTCTCTAACTACATGCCCACGTAGGATTTATCTTAGAATGACTTAGCTAGCGGATCCACCTAAGCTAATATGTATGGTCCTTCCCTTGGCAAGTAGAACAATCTCTTTTCAGTGTGGTAAAGACACCAGATTCCATGTTATAGATCACATGGCTTATGTCGGTTAATGGTTAAATATCCTACAAAAATACTATGATTTACTGCAAATGGTTGTATGACTTCCTCAATGTTTATGACTTAAGCTTTTCTCATGGCTTTCCAATGTGCATTGACCTTGTCCCGTCATTCATGATTTAGCTTATTGAGCTTTAATATGTTTTACTTGTCCATGCATTATATTTCTTTAAACTCATTACGATATTATGTTTATGTTAATGTATTTTCCTCATACTCAGTACATTCAAAGTACTAACGCATACATTGTGCCTATATTAATTCAGAATAGGATCTGATGCTCCTCCGACTGGTCATGGCTAGTTGGATTGCTCCACTTAGTACTTGGATTGGTGAGCCCTCATGGTTCGAGGGCAAGGTCATTGTCATTTTATTGTTTTTGATGTATTTTCAGGTTTTTAGACTATGTACGTGATTTAGGGGTTTGTCCTAACCACATCCATGGTAGTAGAAGATTTTGTCATACATAGTTAATTTCTCCATTATGTTAATCGTGTACTCTCTTGATGAGTTTCCTATGAGTTGGAAAGAATTTTGAGACTTACATTATGTTCTTATGTTGTATTCTCTTTATTTGGTATTCATAGTATCATGCTTATGTCAATGGCTTGTTTAGGGCTTCATGGGTTCCTATTCGCCAGTCATGTTTCAGGTATAGTTTGGTTCGTGACACACATTCCATAGAAAATCAAGAAATTGTGATAGTTATTACAGTAATTGCGACGTATAGTTGTTGCAACAACTATGGTAATTGCTGGAGCAATTACGATAGTTGTTGAAACTGCTATCACAATTGCTTGAATTGTTACAACAACTTCAACAATTGTTTGAGTTGTTTCAACAATAGTTGAATTATTATAGCAACTTTTGCATAGTTGTTGCAGTAACTTCGACAATTGTTTGATTTTTTTGGTTAGAAAATAAGGTGGAAGAGGAACTGGTGAAGGATATAGTGGTTGTGACAGAGGAGAAGGCTGGTGGTGATGGTGGAAGAAGAGATAATGATTGTTATGGCGATGGTGAAGGAGGAGAAGGAGGAAGAGGTGGTAGTAGAGAAGGAAAAAGCATGGTGATGGTGGTGGTAGTAGCGGAGGAGATGATTGTAGTGACAACGATGGCGACGGTAAAAAAGGGTGGGAATAATGGTAGCGACAAAGAGGGAGGGTGAGGGGGAGGGAGAGGGTATGAGAAAATAGTATCTGTGTAAATAATAAAACTTAAGTATTTAAAATTAGTGTTATTAACACTAATCTTAAAATTTTCACCTCTACTCAATTAATTAACTTCGATCACTTTTTCTTAGTTCTGAAACTTTTTTCTGTCACCTTTAAGTACTTTTATCGAGTTGCTCTAGAAACTTGGGTAATTTGCTGATCAGACAGATGAAGCATTTGTGCATAGGAGTTACTGACTTTGTTGACTTATCATCTATTTGCATTAAAGTAATAGTAGATTTGGATTGGTTTTCTCAAGCAGCATCATTCAATATGGATGAATAAATTGCAAGGTGTTTTTAGCGGATTTTGGTTCCATTTTTCTTTTCTTTATCCATCATTATGTCCTCTAGTGTTCTGTCTCCCTTCATTTTTGTTTTGTAATTTTAATTCTACCTGAGCTTCATCTAATTTTCATCCCCAACTTAAAATTGTAAATCTTGAATTATAATTTTATGTCATACGGACTTTAATTTAAGGTTTCAATCATAGTATTCTCATAAATACTTCTAGTAAATGAAAATATTTGTTTATACTCATTTATTATTAATAAAACCATAGGAAAATTATCTACAACTATATATTACACTATTTAAATATGTTTTGATGTGAATAATCATATTGATGGTCAATCAAAATTAATATGGCTGTCAACAATATATAAGATGTTCTTTTCAGTCATAGCTAAGATTTGACGAAATAATAAACAAGACAAAACTATAATATATACTTGAAAGAAAGTTAAATGAGGTAAGAATGAATGAAACAATTCTTAGGAAAATGAATGATATTTTATTGATAACTCAATTTTTTCATAAAAAGGGAGGGTTCAAAATATTGAAGCTAACAATTGTAAACACAAACACAACTTATTGGACCTTGATTTCCACCAGTACAAACACCATTTCCATTATGTTTTGTAAGCATTCACTTTGACACTCAGCCATGGTGCAATCACTGGCCTTCAAAGTCTCAGAACATCTTTGTTGGGCTTTCACTTGTGTACTTGTCATTGCAACTACATCAAAAAATAAAATAACAAATTAGTAAAAATTATGGGCTAGGTATCACTTTTGATGAGAAAACACCATAACAACGTTTCGACCTTACAAGTGAAGAATTTAAGATTTATATACATATATTGTCATGGTTTTTGAAATCCATGACAGGAAAGAGTGAAACTTCATTACAGATTCTGGAAATTCATCCAGAATACTATGATGGAGTTTGATAAAGTCATGAATTCCCAAAAGAAAGAGAGACTATTTTTAATGATTTTTTTTTTAAAATTTGCGGCTATTTTTCAATTAACAAGTCTAAAAATTGCTATTTTAAAATTTTATCAAAAGAATTACCATTGTTTTCTTTTATCATAAACACAACAATAAACATAGAAAAAATAATTTGGATACTGATTAATTTTTTTTAAAAAAAAAAAAAAAAGAGACCTAAAATGATGAGAAAGAAGCAAATGATAGAGCTCAAAAACTTGGCCATATTGCTTATAGAATTTGATAAACTCAAATGTTTAAAGGAATTTCTAGAGTTGTGTGTTTTGGTAGAGTAAGGTGAAAAGGGCTTTTATAGTGTGAATTTTTTATATCTATAATATACAAATTAATGGACAATTCAAATAAAAGAAATCATTAATGATATACAATTACATTACTCAACTTTCAAGATTATGACGTTGCTCCCATAAATGCTCTATTAATGCATTAAAAAGTGAGCATTTTTGTCCTTAATTTTTTTATGTTTAGCTAAAAATTGTTCAAATTATATTAGTGAAAAATTTATAAAAAGAAATTAAAATATCATCAATTTGAGATGAAAATGTTATATATTAAATAATATATTTCTTAAAATATTACATTATATTTAAAAAAGAATTACAAATATTAGATATTTAATTAATAGCATTATATGTAAAATAATACAAATAATATTAAAATAATGAAAAAGTGAAATAGAGAAGTGAATAGTAGTTCTCCAAATTTGAAGAACTACTATTCACCCCTCAATAAATAGTTATGTAATCTTTTATGAAGAAAAGTATTTCTTTATATATAGTAAAAGTTTTTTAAAATATTTTAAGCAACCATAAATCAGAATTTCCTTTTAATTTATTTATTTTCAATACTAGCATTCACTTTTCATGAAAAGTTGTGACTTTTATGAAAAATTGTAACTTTTATGAAAACTTGTGACTTTTAGGAAGAGTTGCGGCTTTTATACCGAAAGTTGTAACTTTTATGAAAAATTGTGACTTTTATGAAGAGTTGCGACTTTTATGAAAAAATTGTGACTTTTATGAAAGGTTGTGACATTTCCGAAGAGTTGTAACTTTTCCAAAGAGTTGTGACCTTTTCGATAAGGCACAATAAATATTTGTTCACACTATCCTTTGTTGTCTATAAATAGAGGGATTTTCTGCCACAATTATTTGTAGGTGTTTTTCCGCTGTAGGGTAGTCAAATTCAAATACATTAATTAAGCTTCTTATGAAGTTTATTTCATTCTTCAAAGTTTTCTTCCTCCTATTTCATAGAGCTTAGTAATTCATGTAATTTTGACAATTTCTTTTTGTTATTTTGGTCACTTTTTTTAAACTCTGTTAAAAATTCAGCAAAGATGATTGAAAATTAATCTACTTTTTTATCCCTTTCTACAGGTTTCTTCGTATAAACAAAGAATATTGATTTTGATTGCAATGCGACATTACTACTCTTGCACCTCTCATTCAACAACTCATAACGTTTTTGAATGGTTGAATTCATTACATTTGGTTCTTTAGTAAACAAAACTTTTATTTCTGCCACTATTATTTGTAGGGTTTTTTTCGTATAGGGGAGTCGAATTCAAGTACATTAATTAAACTTCTTATGAAGTGTGTTTCATTCCTCAAAGTTTTCTTCCTCGTATTTCATGAAGCTTAGTTATAGTGATTCATGTATCTATTGCAATTTCTATTTGCTATTTTGGTGACTTTTTCTGAACTCTGTTAAAAATTTCAGTGATGATGATTGAAAATTTATCTTCTCTTTTGTCCCTTTCTGTAGGTTTTTTCATATACTTTTTGGGAAAAAATTTTGTGGGTCGTTGTGTTATATTTTATAGCACACAACACAACAACAAATATGTGATAACTAATATAGAATCAATGATGAAGTTACAAAGCAGATTGCTCTCTTGCTTGCCACAATTAATATATTATTTTGATTGTTTTTTCTTAGGTACAAACATTTTTTATGTCATTGCACTCTTCCTAGAATATTAGTATAGGCACAATTAGTCCACATCTTTTGTCACAAGCTAAGTAGTTTGTCATATTTCTTCGTCTCTTCTTTTTGGACATAATAAGAGATCAAGTTTTCTTGAAACAAACAAATGTCCAGAATACACTATAACAAAAATAATTATCGGCAATAAATATGAACATTAACGAAAAGTGCTAGAGGCTTTATCGACATTAATTAATTGTCATTAGATTCAATGTTGCTATAAACTTTAGGGACATTTATAGAGAGTTCCAATTGCATCTGAAAATACATATTTAGCAACAATTAAGCTATTAATTGCCATTAAAGATCATTTTTACTATAGTGATGACTCTTTATTTTGATATTCTTTTTTTGTTTTTTTATAAAGAAGTAAGAACTCTTTCTTTTGGATTATTTCAATTAAATTTGTGAACTATAAACTTGGATACAACTCAATACACTATCTTTTGAAAAATATGTTAAGCAATATGCCTTTTTCTTCTTGATTGCTAGGAAAGTTTGCTAGGAAAGTAAGGTTGTCTTTATTATTATTTGTGAGTTCAAGTGCTCACAAAATTATGTTGTGAGATTATAATATGTTATGTGTCAAAATTTTGGTTTAGAATATCCAGTTGTGAACAGTTCCATCAGACCAAATAAGTTGGGGCCGGTGATATGAAACCTAAGCAATAGTAATGACTACTCTGAGACAATGAGAAAACCCATTTATACTAACAATTTTAGGGTCATTTTTAACATATATATGATACGCCATACTATAATAAAAACAGATTGATTGAGGTTCATAAGAAAGGAGCTGAAGGTCTTCCATTTGAGTTTAGTTAATTATGTTCTTGTATGGACGTGATGTTCCACTTTACTTGGGAGTGTTGTTGTTCGAGGCTTTTTGGTCTCTTCCTTAACGTTTGATGTTGTTCTTTATAACTTTTTGGAATTTAACAAATTTCATTACTTCTAACCAAATATTTCTATGGAGATTTTCTTAGACTTCTTTTTTATACTTAAAATCTCTCTATGACTCATAATTTTTCTATAACAAAAAATTAAAAAATATAGCATTTAAAATTTCAAAGGAACGCTTTGCCTTAACCTAAAATGTTCTTGACAATGTAGTGTATGTATCAAAAATATGAATATTATCGAAAAATCATATGTAAGCTTAATGAAATAGTTCAATCCCGTGCGAAGCACGGGTAATTTACCTAGTATAAATATATATTAAAGATTAATAACAATATCATGAACTTGATAGATTTCGATGAAATTCTTGATTACCAAAGACAAAATAAATAATAATGTTTTAATTGAAACAAGTAATAGAACGTTAAATAGTGGTAAGGAAATTATTTTTCACTCATAAGCAGAGATTATTTTTCTTCTTTCATTGTATTAATTACCAAAAAATAACAATCTTTAATATACGTGAGTACAAACTCAATTATTTCAAGTATAGCCGCAAAGAAATTCATGACCCCACCTCTACTTGGGAGTGTGTGGATGGAAGTGGGAATAGAGTTGAATAACAGACACTTGAGGATAAGTAATTTATGAGAATAATATGATTGAAACCATAAATTAAAGTTCGTATAACATAAAATTAATCAGCATTCAGCTATGACAAAATTAAAGATTTGTTCATAGCCTAGTACATAGAGATTTGTTCATATGAATGAATGACCAAACCAGTTACTAATTACTATGTACATAAAGATACAGAAAGAATCACCCCAAGTTGCTATCTTCAGCAGCACATCAGGATTTACTTCTTCCTCTCTTCCCTAAAAAATGATAAATTACGAGCACGTGTTCATATTGTGATCGTGGATGAATTAGAAACATCATTGACCCATACAAATGTAAATTTCATAAATAAAATACAAGCTATCCATAGATATGGAGTGTTGGCAGTAGATCAGGCATGTTTGTTCTATTTCAGAGTGCCTTGTTCTCTTTAATTTGCTGGTGTGATTTCAAAGAAAATAATTTTAAGACTCGCATCCTGCAAAAGAAGACAGCAAAAAAATTAGTATTAACGCATAAAGAGGCAACCAGTATGACTCAGGCTGAAAGCAGAATAGGTAGAAAAGTTGGCATGAGAAAATTATTCAATATATGTTGTGTCATAAATTTAGGACTGTAGGAGAGTATTATACTATTATACTTTTGAGGGTGAAGTAGATTTGATAAAAGGGGGGAATCAATTTAGGAGAGGAATTTCAGAGATATCATAGTAACAAAAGTTTACTCAGTGTGCTGTGATGATTTTCAGCAGTACAAGGGATCAGGGTTTATGCACTTCAAGCAAGTATTTGGAAAGCTTGAAGAGAAGCTATTCAAGAGTACAGCAGCAAATGGGGCAAGAAGAAAAGCCGCAGAGAATCCCACCAAGATTAGGTAATGCTACAAGAATAATTAAATAAACGACTAAACTACATAGAAAGATTTTCCATAGAAATTAATCATGATTTTCTACTATCGTCAATGGGAGGCCAAGAATAAATTAAGAAAAGGAAATTCAGACTAGCAAAGAAATGATAGGTTGTTCTCACTTCTTTTCTGAATTTAATTTAATTAGAGAATAGGTAGAAGGAAGCAAAACTTTCTCAAGGTAAAGCCCAAATCAAGAATGCCCTTCACTAAGTCATTTTTATCAAACTTATGTTTCTCCAACCGTGGCAGGTCCAGTAGAGCTCCCAAACTAAGTTATCAAATTATCCAACGAGGAAGGTCATCAACTAATGTCTCCTATGCTTGTTTGTATGTACAGTTGTTTCTCAAATCCTACAAGGAAGAAGGTCCCAATATTCAGATCAACTCTTCAGAGATGGAAAATGATCAAGTTAATTGTTGTTTACGTAGATTCTTTAACATGGGGACATTCTGATGCAAAACCATTTGACTATTTTGAGTATTATGGAAGAGAGGGAGCATCCTGCCCTTATTGAAGAAGAAAAAATGGCAGAAATGTGGATTGCAGGATTTTTGGTCGAACATTGTAACCATGTCTCAGCCTGCTAGTTGCTATTCTCTTTTTTTTTAAAAAACTGATAATGTTGTATTCCTCAGATTAAGGTACACTAGAGACCTCCAAAGAGGTAACAAAAACAAGAGATTAATTACAGTAATCATAAAAGATCTACAGACTGTTCAGCATTTTCTATACAATATTTGTTACACCAAAAGTAGAAAGTTGCAGTGCAACTCCCTTTGATATTCTGAATGTTGTTGAATCTATCTTCAAAGCTTCATCCATTCCTCTCCCTCCAGATAGTCTATACAGTGTGGGATTATTCTCCACCACTTCTTTTATGTCTTGCTTCCCCTGCTCCTAATCCAACAACTTAACAAGTCTATTGTGTGCTCTGGCATTGACTATTTGGTCTCTGTTAAACTGAGGATCAGACGATTCCTCTCCCTTTAGATAGTCTATACAGTGTGGGATCATTCTTCACTTCTTCTGTGTCTTGCTTCCCCCACTCCTAATCCAACAACTTAATAAGTCTGTTGTGTGCTCTGGCATTGAGCATTTGGCCTCTGTTAAACTGAGGAACAGAGTCCAAAACTGAGATGTGACTTAACAATGGAGAAACAGAGTCTGTTGTCTCCATCCTCTCTTTTTCATTCAACTTCTCTATTTCATAGCCAAAAAATTTCTTAACCTAAAAAATTCTATCATCCTTTATCCAACAAAATGGCATCATTTGCATCTGGTAGTCTTAAGGGAAAGGGTTTTATGAGACCACCAAAAAAGTGTTGGAGTATATTTTGATGACAAACCATTATGCAATCGTGTTAAAGTTATTTCAGTTGCAACCAATTAAAGATATATATGGGAGAAAAGGGTTGTTGATTGTTCGGATGGATGGTTCGACCCTAAAAGACAACCTTTAATCAATATAATGGCATCATCTAGTGGGAGTCCCATGTTTTTAAATTCAACCAATTCTAGTGCGATCATTAAGGATGTGAAATATATTGCTAAATTATTTATTATTGAAGCAATAGAAAATATAGGTCCAAATAATGTTGTTCAAGTTATTACGAATAACACAAGTAATATGAAACTTGTCGGTTCTATCGTGGAGCAAAAATTTCCTTGTATATTTTGGATCCCTTGTGTTGTTCATTGTTTGAATCTGTCTTTGAAAATTATGTGTCAACCTTCGGATAAATCTCCTCACTTTACTAATTGCAAATGGATTTTAGAGTTACTTAATAAAGTGAGTAATTTGAAGAACTTTGTTGTGAATCTTAATTTGACACATGCGCTTTTTCAAAAACATTTAGATTTATGTTTATTGGAAGTTGATGAAACAAGATTTGCCTAGCATATTATTATGACCATCGTGTTCGCAAAGTGAAATCGTTCTTAGAGAAGATGGTCATGGATGATGAATGGAAGAATTATTATGGGGTAAGGGAATTGAAGCCAAGACCCGTGAAATAAAATCATTTATAATGAATGATGAGAAGTGGAATAGTATTGACTACTTTTTGAAATTTACGAAACCTATTGTGGATATGCTTAGAAGTGTTGATATTGATGGTTCGAAATTACATCTCATTGATGAGATGTGGGACTCAATGATTGAGAAGGTTAAGAAAGTAATCTTTGAGCACGAGGAGGAAAATCTCATTTCCGGTCGATCAAACTTTTTTGATACTATTTATGATATTCTTGTGGTTAGGTGGAACAAAAGCAATACCCCTCTACATTGTATGCCATTCTTTGATTCCCAAATACTATCACGAATCATGGCTTCAAGTAGAGAATGGGATTCAAGGCAAGCTCCTAATGAAGATAGAGAAATTTCATCAAATAGAATCAAGTGCTTTCAAAGGTACTTTAAAGAATCTAATGAATTAAAATAAGCTTCATTGGAGTATGGATCATTTTGTAGCGGGAGTGGACATTTTGGTGAGCCTCATGTGATTGAGGCTATGATGTATGAAGATCCTCCTCTTTCTTGGTGGGTAAATCATGGTGTCTCGGCTCCACTTTCGCAACAATTAGCTGACAAGTTGTTTATTCAACCGACTTCTTCCTCTTGTTGTGAAAGAAATTGGAGTACGTATTCTTTGATTCACAACATCAAGAGAAATAGGTTAGCAACTTCAAGAGCCAAAAATTTAGTTTGTACTTTATAATCTACGGTTGCTATGTCATAAGAAAGAAAAAAATATATATATATATGAGCCGAGCAAGTATTGGGACATAGGTATGTTAGCATTTTTTATTATTATTTTCCTAAATTATTTATTTTGCATGATAATTTTTTTCTCTTTATAAAAAAAAAAAAGAAGAAAAAAAAGAGAAAAAAACCTTATAATATGAGGGCTTTCCACAATTTTCACTCAACAAGGATGTTTGAAAAGAGCTATAATGCAACCTACATAGCACTGATTCCTAAGAAGATAGGAGCAAAGGAACTCAAGGACTTCAGACCCATCAGCCTAATTGGTAGCTTCTATAAGCTAATGTCCAAAGTTTTGACCGAAAGGTTGAAGAGAGTTGTGGATAAGTTGGTAGACAAACAGCAGATGGCTTTTATCAGAGGCAGACAGATAATGGATGCAGTGCTTATAGCTAATGAAGCAATTGATTCTAGCCTGTCCCAGAAGAAACCTGGTATACTATGCAAACTTGATGTTGAGAAAGCATATGACCATGTGAATTGGGATTTCATTCTAAGTATGCTGAGTCGAATGGGATTTGGTAGCAGATGGATCAGTTGGATCAAGTTTTGTATTTCAACTGTTAAGCTCTCAGTTCTCATCAATGGGTCTCCTGAAGGCTTTTTCAGTGCACACAGAGGAATCAGGCAAGGGGATCCCTTATCACCATTTCTGTTCATCGTAGCTATGGAGGGGCTTAACAATATGTTGAAGATAGCCAAGACAACAGGAAGAATACAGGGATTTGAAGTCAGTAAGGTTGCTGGGAATAGTATGGAGATCACACACCTACAGTATGCTGATGATACACTAATTTTTTGTGGGGCTGAGGAGGAGCAATTGCTGATTTTGAGACTTATACTAGTCTACTTTGAAGCCATATCTGGACTACAAATAAACTGGAACAAAAGCTATTTGCATCCAATTAATGTGGTTCCGAATATGGAACACCTTTCACAAACCTTGGGAGGAGTGACAGGTACTCTGCCATCAGCATACTTGGGCATGCCTTTGGGGGCAAAGTCTGGAGCCATAGACATTTGGAACCCAATATTGGAGAAATGTGAAAAGAAACTAGCCAGATGGAGATCACAGTACCTCTCCTTGGGAGGTAGATTAACTCTGATAAACTCTGTTCTGGATGCTCTCCCTACATATATGCTTTCTATCTTCCATATTCCCCAGTCAGTAGTTAAGAGTTTGGACAAAATTAGAAGAAACTTCTTATGGCAAGGAAATAAGGAAAGAAAAGGCTTTCACTTAGTCAAGTGGAAGAACATCATCAAAAGTAAGATGCAAGGTGGATTAGGTATCAAGAATCTCAAAAACCACAGCAAAGCTCTGAAGGTGAAATGGTTATGGAGGTACCATCAGGAGGACCAAGCACTATGGTATAGGGTGATCAACAACAAGTATGAGGAGTTAAATAAATGGGTAACCAAAGAGGTAAATACCCCCTATGGGATTAGCCTTTGGAAATCCATCAGAATATTTTGGCCTTTTCTCAGTAATCACCAATCACAAGGTACAAAATGGCAGAAAACAAGTTTTGGTTTGATAAATGGTTGGGTGGTATGAGCCTCAAAGATCGTTTTCCCGACATCTTTGCATTGGCTCAACACCAACGTAAGATCGTCATGAAATGAGAACACAACAAGGCTGGGATCTGATCCTCAGAAGAAATCTGAATGACTGGGAAATTCCCAAAATACTTGAATTGCTTAAGGTTCTGGAGAATTTTCAAGGTATACAAACAGGCGAGGATTATTTATGGTGGCAGGGGCACGACAAAGGTAGTTACAAGGTGAAAGAAGGATACAAACAGATAAGTCCTGGTGGCATTCAATACTACAAATGGCCTTGGAAGCAAATCTAGAGGATCAAAGTGCCACACAAAGTGGCATGCTTTACATGGCTACTAGCCAATGAAGCAGTTTTGACATTGGATAATGTGGCAAAGAGAGGAATCTCTCTATGCAACAGATGTTCCTTATGTGGTAAGGCTAATGAGACAGTGAGACATCTCTTCTTACATTGCAACTTTACTGAGCAGCTGTGGCAAATTTTCCTTAATTTTAGAGGCATATCTTGGTGTATGCCTAGCAAGATTGATGAGACTTTATTCAGTTGGGAGATGGCTGGAGTTGGGGCTACAAACAGAGAAAGATAGAGGATGATCCCTGCTAGTATTTGGTGGACTATATGGAGGGAGAGAAACGAGAGATGTTTTGAGAATAGGAACAACAACTTGCAGGAAGTAAAGCTTAAGTGTATTTTGTTGTTCTGCTTTTGGTGTACAAATGTTCATCTAATGAAACTGAGTCAATCATAGATGTTTTAGGATCCATTTAGATTTGGTTCAGTTTTTGGATAGATTATACTTCCTTTCTGCTTTTGTAAATATGGTTTCTCAGTACTACCTAAGTACTAAATGAAATACAAATGTTACTAGCTTAAAAAAAAAAAAAAAAAAAACCTTCTAATATATCTATTCTTTTTTAATTTGTTTTAGGTGAAAATCAGTTTGATATTGACGAGACAACTAATGGCTTAACTGAGCTATCAATAGATGAACCTCAATTGAAAGGTGTGGTATTTAAGGAAGAAGTTGAAGAAGATGCAGAAGAGTGGCCAACTTAAATAACTTGACAGTTGACAATACCTTGTTGTTATGTTAGTTATGAGTTATGACTTAAGTTGAGACTTGAGATGCTCTCTTGTTTTTTTTTTTTTGTTGAATAGTGAATTCTAACTTGGTGTACTGAAATAGATTGGCCATGTGATTCACATTCACTAATTACAAATAGCTAAATTTAGGATGAATGTATTTGTTTATGTCTAAAAGCATGTTTGGCATTGCTATTGGAAGGCAAAAAGCACTTATTTTGAGGGGAAAAAAACTTTTTTGGGAAAATTAAGGTGTTCGGATAATGAGTAAAACTGATTTTAATTGAAAGTAAAAGCAATTTTTCTGCTATTGGGGAGAAGCTAAAAATTTCTGCTTCTTAAAAAAAACAGAAGTAGAAAAATATTTTTTTCAAGATCAAATTATCCTTGTCATATATACATTTTACCAATATATCCCTTATATTTATTTATTTTTGTGATGAATTTTCGTATGTAATAATTTAATTTGTGAAATGATTTTTAATTTATTTTGCTTGATATTTTTAATTATATTTAAATTATAATGTTAATATTATATCAATATTTAATTTTATTTTATTTATCTATGTATAATATTGATTGAAAATTTGAATATGTACATATTAATTTAATAAAAATAAAAAATTAATTAAAATTTTAATATAAATATTTAGCATAATTCTCTCTATAAAATAATCTTAATACTAAAAGTGCATTGATACTTGTCCTTTTTTGTAATTTGATTCTCAAAAGAACTTTTTAAAAATGATTAGTCAAACACAATCTACTTACCAAAAACACTTTTCAAATAATTAGTAAAACACAAATTGCTTTTTTTCAAAAGCACTTTTCTAAAAAGCTATTTTAAAAAAAGTGCTTCTAAAAATAAGTTATTTTTAGCAGTAATGCCAACATGCTCTTAAGTTTTTTTTTTGAAAAAACAGGTTTTAATAATTCTAGTTTTCCACTTTCACTTTGTTTCAAGAGTTGTTGTCCTTGTTCTAAGGTACGTTCTTTTTTTTTCAATTTATTTTTTATTCTTTTTGTTACATTTATTCTGTTGTTATATGCTTTTAATGCTTCTTTGAAGCTCCTCCTTTCCATTAATGTACTGAGATAAAGCATTTCTCGTAGTATTGCACCTTGTACTCTTGCATATCTATTAATGACGTTATCAATTCTAGTAACACGACCACTCCAAACCTTCATTAAATTTGTTTTCTGGCATGATGATGACTGCTCTTGTTTGGCCATTAACCATAATAACCGAAATGAATCTGCCATAGTGGTAGGAACTTTAAAGAACAGTTAGAGATATCTCTACCCCTCCAAGATTTAAAGCTATAGGACTTGCCCCTAGTCTGAAATAGATTTGATTTCCATCAATGAAAAAAGGCTGCGGAAAAAGAAAGTAAAGAGGAGCTCCAGTGATCGAATACAACCAGGGTAAGGGTTCCAAAGGTCCTGGAGGGACCTTTAGTGTTGTACCTTGGGAATAGTGCCTGGGAGCATTTTCCATCTCTCATACAATGACTTGAAGTTGGTATTCTAACACATCTATTTTGCATTCACTTTCATGGTAGCTCTCTTTTGACTTGAGTCGCAGAATCTATTGTTGCATATTTCAAAAAAAAATTATTGTATGCCTCTGTTATTTAATCTATAGAGATTTTTATATTGAGAAGAATTGTTTTAAGGAACGGGGTAGAATGAGGTGTTTTACAAATCAGGGGACTGAACAGAAGCATCAAGAATATTATAAATTGAATGCTTTCAAAAATAAAAATAATGTTATGGGAAAAACACTAAAATCGTAGAAAACTAAAAAAAAAATTACAACAATGTAGGGAAAGTAATCCGAGATTTAGGTACAGAACACTATAGTTACCTGTACTTTGGTGTATCCCTGTTGAGAAGCACACTATAATTTCAATCTAAAGTGGAAAGTGAAATGTATATTTGGGTCACAATGGTAGAAAACACTAGTTAGAGCATTAAAACAAAAGGAATAAGTCCTAATATGCCTTTGAAGTTTGCACAATGGTTCAAATTAATCCTCCGCTAATAGTTAGGTCAAATCTATCCTTGTCGTTACAAAAGTAGGCTAGATTTGCTCTTAGTAACTAAGGGCAGAAGCTTTTCAATATGCACAACCCTTTTTTGCAAGGTAAAAGGAACAAAATTATGTTTGAACCATGCAAAATGGTTCATATTTGCCCCTAACCTACGCGAAATTTCAGATTTGATCACCATTTTTCCCATCCCTTATCTCTCTAAAACACCACTTGAAGATCCCCATTACTCCACCACCACTTCTCACTCCCACAACACTCACAAAAAGAACAGAGAAATTTTTTCCATTAAAACCACCCCATTCAGGTGAGATCCCTCTCACACCTTTAACTTTACCACTTTCCGAAACAACATTTTACCTCCTCCTCAGGACCACTGGCCTTCAACCTTATAAACCCATCTTGACTGCACCAATAATGCTATAAATGATTTAGGAGCTAATTTATATGGAGCTCTGGCATTGCTATTGGTGATTTGAGAAAGATTGGTATGGAATGTCTTCCAACAAAGATGATGAGAAAATTGCCGAAATTCAATAATGACACCCAATGGACATATATTATAGTTTAAAAGTTACAGCACCAATACTAACAAGCATATCCAAAACATCCAAAAGGCAAAATCCAGAAAACTTACGACATGTAATCAGCAATGAAAAATATTGGTACCCTTCCTAATTCAGCACCTCTCCATTTTCTTCTAGGTAAGGCAACAATCTTGTCAGCTTCCGAGCCTGTTGCGGTCAAAACAAACTACAGGAGATAACAATTAGCTTGAGATAAGAACCTACCGGGGACAAGCATTTCCATCATAGCTGATAGTAAATTAAATTGTCTGTAACAAAGAAACATGAAACCATGAGCAGAGAATTTTCTCAAGCATGTACATATGCAAGATAATTTGTGGCGGGTTAGAATCATAACATGAATTCTATTCATATTAGCCCAGAAGTATTACATCCTTCTATTAGCTATTTCATATACAGACAGCAAGAGAATTCAAGCATACTGAAAGCCAGGAGACAAGCATTAACCATCATAGCTGATACTAACTTAAATTGTATGTGTCAAAGAAACATGAATCCATGAGCAGAGAATTTTCTCAAGCATGTACATATGCAAGATAATTTGTGGCCAGTTAGAATCATAACATGAATACCTCCCCCCCCCCCTCCTTCCCAAGTGTTCAGACATATTTTGGAGCAAGTCTCTCCTGTATCACAATTGGAAAGAGAGAGGAAGAATGAATTTTAGGAAAGGGGATGCACAAAGCTTCAACCATTTATCTAAATCTTGCTTGTGTGGATACAACAGTCTAAATAATGAGCATGAATTTAATGCACTATGAGATGAGAAAGATACTAGAAGCAAATATTTACATCAATTTCACGTTGAGAAATGCTTTTAAGAAATAGAAAAGGTATGTTCCTAAGCAAAATTTATTGGGTGACTCGTAAGTTCCCTTCTTCCTATGCAGTACATCACATCCAGCTCAAAAGCCTCAAGCCCACAAATGATCTGTCACATCAAAGTTCATGAAGTGCAACCTTGTAAATGAGCTACCTCTTCAACCTATTCGAGAAATCTGTTAGAATAGGAATAGTGACAAGAATAATATATAAAATCCTACTTGGAAAGGGAATGTAATGTAGTGTCCTAGTTGGAAAAGGAGTCTAATGTAGTGTCCTAGTTGGAAAAGGAGTCTAATGTAGTGTCTATAAATAGGGTCTCAATGTAATAGTAGATACAAAATTCAATAATATTTTTCTCTTATAATTCTCACATGGTAACAGAGAGACTCTATGATCTTGGTAGAGAATTTTTTTTTTAAAAAAATAAGTTTCCGCAGCCGATGGGAGGTTATAACTCCTATAGCTGCTCATCTTGCCAATGACTATGTTAGCAAAAGTTGGAGCAATACAATATGCATGAAAAAAAATCATGTTTAGAAAGATTGATTAGAGAAGCATCCGGGACAAAGAAAGTAGTCACCGTGCTTCTTTCCGGTGGCTTCTTAGATCTGATTTGTGTAGCACCGTGCATATCTCTGGCGACTACTTTCTCATATCCGATTTGCATAGCACCGTGCATCTTTCCGGTGACTACTTTCTCATATCTAATTTGTGTAGCACCATGCATCTTTTCGCTGACTACTTTCTCATATCTGATTTTATACCAATTTCTAACATTTTTTCAGTTTGTAATGTTTCAACTGAGGTTTCCCAGACGTCCAAAGAAGTCCTTACCAGCTTTCTTTCAAATATCTTACAAGGTAGCATGTTTCATTTTGCTCCTATTTAAGGAAGTTGTCCTTACACAAGATAATATGATGAAAAAGGGGATAACTTCATGCCCATGTTTTTTGTGGAGAACGAGCAGAGACTGTTAGACATTTGTTCCTTCACTGCAAGTTCACAGACCAGCTTTGGAGGCTATTCTTAAACCTTAAAGGTTTCTCTTGGTCTATGCCAGGAAAGGTTATAGAGGCCCTGCAAAGCTGGGAAGAAGCTGAGGTACAAGCAAGAAGCAAAAGTGTGAGAAATATAGGAAATGAATATTATTGAATTGTTGTTGTTTTTACATTATTACATTGAGACCCTATTTATAGACACTAGAATACAATCCTTTACCAAATAGGATACTATTTACTATTCCTATTCCTATTTGTATTCATATTCTTATTCTATATAGAATTGTATAAACCTATTCCTATTCTAATAAGATTGTGTAAACCAATTCCTATTCTAATAGGATTGTATAAACCTATTCATATTCTAACACTCCCCCTCAAGCTAGTGCATACAATTCATGTACCTAGCTTGTTACATATGTAATTAATACGAGGACCAATGAGGGGCTTGGTGAGATATCTGCAAGTTGATCAGTCGACTTCACAAAATTGATAGTCAATCTCAATGTGCTTGTCTTCTCATTAAATACTGGATTTGAGGCATAATGCCGATAAAACACAGAGTTATTTACAGTGTTGAACTTCCCAAACCAAACTTGCAAAGACTATTTCAGACCATAGAGTGACTCACATATTCGACATACAAGGCTAAGTGCTCAAAATCTAAAATCTAGTATTAAGTATATGGATCATGTTGGAATTAGATGAGTCGATATTAAACAAGTCACCGAAAAACCGGCTGGAACATGCTCATATGCCGGAGTATTAGATTGAATGGCTAAAAGTGGTCACAATCTAAGAAATAAAATTATATAGGTAGGGTCGGAATGATGTCACGACCCAACTAAAATAGAAATTATATAGGATAGTTCGAATTGATGGAACGACCCCATTGAAAAAGAGAAATAATATGGGTAGGGTCAGAATGATAGCACGACCCTAATGAAAAAGAGAAATTATATAGGTAGGATTGGAATGATGGCATAACCCTACGCAAATCAGATTTGAGGAGTCACCGAAAAGACGAATGGAAATATGTAAATCAAATCTAAGGAGTCACTGAAAACACATGATGCTATGCAACTCAGATATGAGAAAATAGTTCGAAAAAATCCACGGTACTACACAAATTAAATATGAAAAGTAGTCCGGAGAGATGCACGGTGCTACGCAAATCAGATATGCAAAAAAAGGTAGTCACCGAAAGGATGGCAAGATGCTACACAAATTATATATGAAAAAGTAGTCACTGGAATGATGGCACAGTGCTACCTACACAAATTAGATATGAAAAAATAGTCACATGAAAGATACATGGTGACCCAACTTTTGCTAACATAATCATTGGCCAGACGGGCGGCATATACAAGTAATAGCCACCCGCCGACAACGGAAGCTCTTTGATTTTCTACCAAGATCGTAGAGGCTCTGATACCATGTGAGAAAATAGGAAATGATTGAGACCATATTTATAGACACTAGAATACAATCCTTTACCAAATAGGATACTATTTACTATTCCTATTCCTATTTGTATTCATATTCTTATTCTAAATAGGATTGTATAAACCTATTCCTATTCTAATAGGATAGTGTAAATCAATTCTTATTCTAATAGGATTGTATAAACCTATTCATATTCTAACAAGAAGTATGTGGAGAATTATACCAACCAGCATATGGTGGACAATTTGGAAGGAGAGAAATGCTAGGTGTTTTGAGAGCATAGAGAATAGTATAGAGCAGATCAAATTGAATTGTATCTTGATTCTATGTTTTTGGTGAAATCAGATCTGGTCTAATGATCCTGTATCTATTATTGATGTGTTAGATTCATTATAGACACAGGATCATAGGTTCTGGAATTACTTGTAAATATGGCCCTAATACAGCCCATGTACTGATCTGTTCGTATCAATATACAAAAAGTTACCAGTTTCAAAAAAAAAGTCTCTCATTGGTCCTCATATTAATCATATCTATAACAAGCTTGATACATATGACATGTATGCAACACAGCAGCAGCTTGAGAGGAAGTGTTGGAATAGGAGTAGTAACAAGAATAGTACATAAAATCCAATCCAAGGGATTGTAATGTAGTATCCTAGTTGGAAAAGGAGTCGAAAGTAGTATCTATAAATAGAGTCTTAATATAATAGAATAGATGCACAATTCAATAGTATTTTTCTCCTATATTTCTCACAAAATCCAAATTCAATTACCCTTTATGTTTGCATGGCTTGAAAAAACATGGATATCCAAGTATTTTAGAAGTCTTGATAATAGATCATTAATCTACTTCAAAACTATTAAAAACAGTCTATTAAATGCTCTCTGGCACATTTCTCGAGGCAGTTCTCTCTCCTCCCTCATAGGTGGGAGAACCCTCTCTCCTCCGGCACCCTTCCGTAGGAATTCCTTCCACACACCTATTGTCTCTGGTAATCACCTCCTGTGATTACCCTTCTTTTCTTTCTACCCTCTTCCTGTGATTACCCTTCTTTTCTTTCTACCCTCTTGCTTAGTCAGGCCATGGGGGAAAATAGGATTTATTTTAATGCTGGTTTCAAGTCTTTTGATATTACCAAATGGAATGATGAAGGCGCTGTTTGGTACGAGTGGGTGGAGAGAAGTCGAAGAATGATGAGTAGAACTACCGTGAGCGATGGGTGATGGAATGGATCGTTTTCTGCTAAGAGAAGCTTCCACTTATCGGAAGAAAGGCACAAGGAGATGGAGATGTCTTGAAAGAAAAGAGGAATACTTACGGTAGGAAACATAATGAATATGGGAGATATATGAGCATTGTAGCTATTAATGCGGGGGTAGATCTGTTAGCATTATACGTAACCCGTCTTGAATCTTTGGATCGCACGATTTAGCATTTAAGATAGAAAGCTTCATTAAATGTCCTAAAAGGTTGATACCAACAAGTTTACCAAGACTTGTAAACCCCAAATACCCCTACTCAAAGGTCATGAGGACAAAGAAATGGCTATCAAAAAATCACAAGGAGACAGAGGTGACAAGCTCATCAGAAAAGCAAGAGGATGGACATTTGGGTAGGTGTCTAGTAGGGTATCTGGAGAAGGCCAGCAAAGAGAAACCTTCTTTGTCCGAAATCAGAAGGTGGTCATCTTATGAATGGAAGAAGACCTTCGGAGTCGATATTTACGAGCTATACGGTGACATGTTCCTTTTTGAATTTCCCAATAAATTCATGGCGGAACAAACTCTTCAAGGTCAGTGGAAATGGAGAAACCAAAGTTTCAACCTAGAATGGTGGAGCCCAGTTGTAGGCTGCATGCCGATCTCCGTGGAAGTTAACAAAACTTGGATAAAAATTATAGGGATCCCCCTAAATTTGTGGTCACAACGAGTATTTGAAGAAATAGGGCAACTTTGTGGTGGTTGGGTGGCAACGGAAGAGGAGATAGAGTTGAAGAACCATATGAAGTGGGCAAGAATTTTGGTTGCAAACAGTGGTAGAAATATACCGAAAGAGGTTTCCATTTTGCGTGGCGGAATCAAATACCATTTTCCGATATGGGTTGAAGGCAAAGCAAGATATGAAATCTTGCTGGAAAAAGTTTTGAATCTCACCGCAGAAGAAGATAACACTTTGAAATCAGAGTATGTTATGGACCAGCAGATAATAAGGAGTAACATCTGTACTACAGTACAGAAATCCCCTTTTACTAGGGATCCTAGTACAGATAACCATGTGGGGAATGGAAAGTTGATAGCTGTGGTGGTACCCACTAAGTCATGTGAGAATCATGTGACCTCTTTAATGAAGGAATCTATTATGGGCCTTAGGTCTAGGCCAGAACAATTAAATGAAGAGTATAATGGGCCAGATCCAGCAAGCCTATTTATTTTTAATAGCATATCCAATTCCACCCAGCCCAATCTAGATTGGATTCTTCAAGATAAAGAAACACAATTCTGCCAAAAGACAATGCTGGTAGCTCACCAGAATACTGAGAAGGAGATAACAACAGCAGATTCGAGTGGTATTCTAGGTGACGTGGCTGTACTAAATATGGGAGAATCAGAGGCGCAAGTTCCATTTGGGGAGGTGATGATTGGGTGGGAGGAAAAAGAGGTATGCAATATTGAAGACCAGAGAACTTTGACCTCTGTTGAAGAATGGGAAGTCGAAGAAGCAGAGCCACTATACATGCAACAGCAACTGTTAATCACAGAAAAAGAGAAAGAAGTTTCTGCTTGGGTGAAACAGAATTTGATCAAACTGGGGAAATTGTTGGGGGCTGATTTCCAAGGTCATGAAGAGGAAGCTATGGAACTGTTACTACAGGTGGACAGTGCCAGACAAGCCAAACACCAAGAAGCTGTAGCTGTAAGCAAGAAGAAAAGGTTCAAAGGCTCTAATGAATTGAAAAGTTTAGTAGCTTTTGATGTGAAGTTCAAAAGTGGGGGGTGTAGAGATAAGGGGAGAAACTTCCTAACAATTTCTTGATGCAATTTAAACTTGTCTCATGGAATGTAAGGGGTTTGAACAGTAGGGACAAACGGAGGGTTGTCAAGAACATTATGGGGGATTGGAAAGCTGACATTATTTGTCTTCAAGAAACCAAACTACAGGGGGATCTTACTGGGCTAGTAATGCAGATTTGGGGTGGTAGATTGATCAAAATGGCATGTTTGGAAGCTAGTGGGACAAGAGGAGGGATAATGATGTTTTGGGATAGTAGAAGATGGAAAGGGGAAGTTCTAGAGATCGGGACATATACCCTTACCTGTAAATTTGAATCACAGGTGCAGGACTTCTCATGCCATATAACAGGAGTATATGCTCCAAATTGCTATGTGGAAAGAAGACTAGTATGGGAAGAAATTGGCTCTATCAGAGGTTTAATAGAAGGTCCATGGGGAGTTTGTGATGATTTTAATGAGGCTAGATATGTCTCGGAAAAGAGGAACTGTATCAGGAGAACAATAGGGATGCGAGAGTTCTCTGATTTGATCGAGGATCTAAACCTAGTTGATCTTCAACTAGAAAATGCAAAGTTCACCTGGTTCAAAGGGGATAACCACCTGATAGCTTCAAGAATTGACAGGGTCTTGGTATCTCAAGAATGGGATGATGCTTTTAGCAACTTGAAACAGTACACTATGCAGAGAATATTATCAGACAACTCTCCAATCACACTCCAAGGTGGTTCCTGGAAGAAGAGCAAAAGTTATTTTAAGTTTGAGAACTGGTGGTTAGGGACTGAAGGTTTCATTGACAGAGTAAGGACATGGTGGAACTCTTTCGATTATACTGGGAGGCCTGATTACATCCTTGCATCCAAATTAAAAGCGCTGAAACACAAACTGAAGGAGTGGAGCAGAAGTGAGCAAGGGAATCTAGGCCAACAGAGGAAATTTTTACTTGAAAAGCTGGCTGCTATGGAAAACATTGCTACTAATAGAGGTCTAACTGAGGATGAGGCAACAGAAAAGGCAAGGTTACTTCTGAACTTGGAGGATCTGATAAAAAATGAGGAGATCTACAAGAGGCAAAGATCAAGATCAATTTGGTTAAAGGAAGGGGATAAGAACACCAAGTTCTTCCATAAGATAGCTAATGCACACAAGAGGTACAATAACATAGACCAACTGCTAGTCCAGGGGAACATTGTCCAAGAAACAAAAAGAATCCAAGGGGAAATAGTGGAGTTTTATCAGAAGCTTTATACAGAGGAGGTGCAGTGGAGACCTGCCAACAATTTTTTAAACTGCCCAAGGTTGACAGAGGAGGAAAAGGAGGATCTTGAAAGAAGCTTTGACGAGGAAGAAGTTCTAAGGTGTTTAAAGCAGTGTGCAACTGATAAAGCACCAGGACCAGATGGCTTTACTATGGGGTTTTATATCAAATGCTGGGAGGTGGTGAAATGTGACATAATGGAGACTTTTCAACACTTCCATGAACAAGGGAGGTTCGAAAGAAGTCTAAATTCTACATTCATTGCCTTAATCCCAAAGAAGAAAGGTGCAAAAGAATTGAGGGATTTTAGACCTATTAGCTTGATAGGTAGTATGTATAAGATCTTCTCAAAAGTGCTTACTGAAAGGTTGAAAAAAGTGATGTCCAAGCTTGTCGATTCACAACAATTAGCTTTTATTAAAGGGAGACAGATAATGGATGCCATCCTCATAGCTAATGAAGTTGTAGATTCCAGGGTGGTCTCAAAAAAACCAGGAATTCTATGCAAATTAGACATTGAGAAAGCATATGACCATGTCAATTGGGACTTTCTTATGGGTATGCTAGAGAAGATGGGATTTGGTCACAAATGGAGACAGTGGGTTAAATTTTGCATATCTTCAACGAACTTCTCAGTATTGGTAAATGGCTCTCCAACAGGATTTTTTAGGTCACAGAGAGGTCTTAGGCAGGGTGATCCCCTATCACCTTTCCTTTTCATACTAGTCATGGAAGGACTCAACAATATAATCAAGAATGCATGCAATGAAGGATGGTTGAGAGGTTTTGAAGTTGCTAGAGCTGGAAGGGAAAGTCTAGAGATCACTCATTTACTATATGCAGATGACACCCTAATTTTTTGTGATGCTGAGGAAGACCACCTTAAAATTTTGAGACTGATTCTAGTTATTTTTGAAGCTATGTCTAGGCTACATGTCAACGGAGGAAAAGCTTCTTGTATCCAGTAAATGAAGTACCAAACATGGAAATTTTGAAGTCAATACTGGGAGGTGAAGTGGGTGTCCTCCCAACCACATACTTGGGTATGCCTTTGGGGGCAAAATCCAACTCTATGGAAATCTAGGATGGGGTGATTGAGAAGTGTGAGAAGAGACTAGCAAGGTGGAAGTCTCAGTACCTTTCACTAAGGGGAAGACTAACTTTGATTAATTCTGTGCTTGATGCACTTCCAACATATATGATGTCATTATTTCCTATCTCACCGGGAATCATCAATAGGTTGGATAACATCAAGAGAAAATTTTTATGGCAAGGGAACGAGGAAAGGAGAGGATATCACTTAGTCAAATGGAAAACTGTGATCAGTGAAAAGAGAGTTGGGGGTCTGGGGATCAAGAACATGAAGAACCAGAGTAAAGCTTTGAGGATGAAGTGGCTTTGGAAGTACTCAAATGATAATCAAAATCTGTGGGGCTCAGTCATAAAGGCAAAATATGAAGAGAGTGATAGTTGGATGACAAAGGAGGTTACCACCCCTTATGGTGTTAGCTTATGGATATCCATTAGAGAACTTTGGAATGAATTCAAACCTAACACCAAGATCAAAGTGGTAGATGGCATAAAAACTAGGTTTTGGAAGGATGATTGGCATGCAGAAGGAAATATGGAGACTCTCTTCCCTGACATCCACAATTTAGTTCTTCAGCAACAAAGTACTATAGCTGACTTATGGACGCCTCAAGGGTGGAATTTTGTATTTAGAAGACACCTCAATGACTGGGAAATTCCAAGAGTAACAGAATTCTTTAGAAGCATTGATCAATTTAGTGGTCTGGAAATGGGGCGAGACAGATTGTAATGGTTGGGAAAAAGTAAAGGGATTTTTAAAGTAGGTGCAGTGTACAAGAAGTTGAATCATCAAAATTTGCAGCTACTCAAGTGGCCCTGGAAACATATATGGAAAGCCAAGATCCCCTACAAGATGTCTTGCTTTGTGTGGTTATTGGCTAAAGAAGCAGTATTGACACAGGAGAATTTAATGAAGAGGGGAATTACACTTTGCTCTAGATGTTTTTTCAATCATTTGTTTATCCAATGCGAAGTCACTGGCCAGTTGTGGAATCTGTTCCTGAGACGTAAAAGCATCTCCTGGTCCATGCCTGGGAAAATTTCAAAGGCTCTATTTAGCTGGGAAGAAGCAGGGACACAAGCAAAAAATAGAAGTAACTGGTCCCTGTCACTATTTGGTGGACAATATGAAAAGAGAGGAACCTTAGAGTTTTTGAGAATAGGGAGAGTAGTATGGAACAAGTTAAACTGAATTGCATTTCGACTGTGTTTTTGGTGTAATCAAATTTACTCTAATGATACCGTCTCTATCATTGATGTCTTAGACTCATTATAGGGATAGGTCGGTATTTTTAGAGTCTTTCCTTATGTAAATACGGGTTTCAGTACAACCTATGTACTGTTTTGAAGAAATAGAAACAATTACCATTTCAAAAAAAAAAAAAGATCATTAATCTCCTGCCAATGCAGACACTATTTGAAGTGATTCTAGAAAAATCTATAACAGTCGTCATTCGATCACATAATAAGAATTATTTTGGGTAACTGAGAAATCATTAAAGAGCAGTGGTGCAATAGTTTGAAACCCGATGGTTAATGGGCCTGCCCCTCCACCCTTCTCCATTTAAGAAATTGTAGAGTCCAAAACCTAATTTAAGAAATTATTCCAAAACTAAGACTTGTTATATGATCCATTTTTCTGCATGTTTCGCAATTGAAACTATCTTCAGACAGCTAACCAAACGCTATGGCCCCTCAACAAGTACTATAAGAAGCAATTTTGGATGCACTTTTTTCCTGTGTGTTGGTAGTTTTCTAGCAGTTCTTCAAAATTTCCATTTCTAATTCCTTTCCCAGTCAAAGGTAAAGCACACAAGGATTTTGCGCTCATCACCTCCTATGATGACATGATGCAATAGATTCATGCAAAAAAGTATAAAGTTGTGAGCAGACATAGAAACAGTAAAAATAACAAATAACAGCTTACAATTTTAATCATCACCATGCAAACCTTGTTATAAGCAAAAGAACTAGACAAGAAATCACAGAAATTGGAACTTGTATTTACCAGTGGAAACAACATAGCCATAACCCCACAGCTCACTAGTGGAGAGAAAAGAAATATTGCCAGGACACATGGATTTCCTGGATAATTAAAAGACATATTAACTTTTGCAAGAAAGATGATCCATGTAACTTAAAAGAAAATTCTGAAAATGTTCAACACTACTTGGTGTTGAAACGGAAAAATGCCTCGGAAGATTTTAAAAATACAATAGAAAAACTCTAAACGACAATGTGACAGCAGGACCATTCAAATTGTCGATTTGACTCAGGAGAACTTCTGTTTTGAAATGTTTGCGAATGATATAAACAGAAGCTGACAATTACCAGAATGTTATTCAAGGACACCAATGGGTCAATTTTGTATTAATGAGTTTACAAGCAATTTAATCTCAGATAACAATCTAAGGAAAATAATGTCAAAATTAGGGAATAAGAAAGAGCGCTCATGAGGTTTCTAAGACAACTACATCATATCTTTGAACATAAACTGATATAACAAACCATACACAAAGAATGGAAATCGATATGAAGGATTATAGTACCAAAACCAGCAAAAAATGCCCAGTTTGATTCAAAGAAATCCAGCCTCTTGTCTAAGCTTAGTCCAGACAGATTCCACTTATACCTAGAAAGTTATGCCCTTATTAATGAACATCCATATCAATACTTACAAGCAATATCGAGCTAAAAAGAAGCACTTACTCAAAACAATAGTATGCATACAACCATGACAGAAGCATAAAATTTAGAGCTTTCCCTATGTAGGGGATAAATCCAGTAACATAAACCTGCACAGTATTGAGAACCAATGGCATTTGAAGACAGAATTTGAGGAAACGGATAAGCAAGGACATATACAGAAGTAGTTCACCTCCTTGGAAAAGAAAATAAAAAGATCACCTCCATGAAGAAGAAAGTCAGCAAGAGGACCGAATAAAGCTGCTCCGCTATACTGATCATAACCCTGCATAAAATAAAAGGCAAAATAGAACTCTCACAACTGGTGAATGAAGGCACATAGCTCTGCATAGAACATATTGTTTTAAGTAAGAAAATATTGCTTCAGTGTACAACATTAACCAGAGAAAAACAGAACAATACCCTTCGAGATCAGTTGATTTTTCCCTATGAACTGTGTTTTGCGAAGTTTGGGGCTCCTTTTGATCAGATAACTTTGTATCATGATCCCCATAATTCTCCAAAGCAAAAAACCCATATTTAGCAATATCAATGTACCTGAGTTAAAACACCGGAGAAATAAATCGTTTCAAACATAGAAGATCTAGACAGTGTCCTAAGTGAGAATGTATGCATTGTAAACATGGATGTTGATGTATGCTTACCATGGTCATGATCGCATATTTATACATATACATGCTCAATCATGAATCTTGGTTTGTGCGTTTTTTGCTAACAAAAGGATATTCTACATATTGATGTCTTACCCTTCAAGAGTCCTTTTTATTTTGGGTTAGATATTTGTATTTTCATGTAGCTGTCAACGGTGAGATTTACAGAAATCCTATTTGTGTCCCAACACAAATTATTTACTATTGAAATAAATTGGATTTAAATAGAATGTGATGGACACAGAGGATTCATATATTTAACTCCACTATTGAATTGAGGATAGATTGATTGATTGACACTACTATAACCCCTCCAAGACACTAAGGCAATCTTAAGTGCAACTTTAGAAACCTTGACGTGCAGGGGCGTCTATAGTTTTACCGTGTATTTGTATTAAAAATCACTTAATATATATGAATAATTTATCAAGAACCTAGTGAACCTTCTTTTCTAGAACCAAGAACCCATAAACTTAATATCCCAGCTCTGCCTCTATTGAAGGCTAACTACGCCAAAGATAAATCTCAATGTAATATAAGTTCTCTACATATTATGTTAGTATTGATCCAAAATGAGAAGGCTATTACTATATATATATATATATATATATATATATGAAAAGGTAAAGGAAGCTATTACCAGATATTGCTGAGAATAAGGCTGAATATGTACAATGGGTAAAACCAGAAAACCTGCAAGGAACAATGAAACAGAGATATTAGGCAAACATCAGCAAATAATACAGATGAAACACTGAACACTTTTTTGTATAAATTAGCTAGCCATATTAGGCAAACACCAGCGAGTAATGAGTCCTTCGTCTTCTTCATCAAATTGTCATGATTATTAGCATTAATTTTGATTTTGCACCCCCACCCCACCCTTAGCATGTAAAGATGAACACTTGAAAATGGAAAAGTAATACACCAGAGTTAACTCATAGATATTGACTTCTAATTTACACCTTTATTCCCCACTATCATATTAATTTATTTTTTTCAATCTATTTATAATCATTATAATTTAAGATATTTAGGCTATTCGGGAACACACGTATGTACTATTGCCCATAGATCGAACCTGAAGCGTGAAATATTTAATGAATGACTACAAAAAGTGTGCAAATAAGGAAGATGTGGGAACTCAATCCCATGTCAGAAAACTGCAAAAATTAAATTTCTATCAAATTAGTAAAGAAAAAAAAAATAGAATAACATGACTCACCCTAATTACTTATCTTTTTAAGAGAAAAGAGAATCGCTTTTTCTGTTCTAACTCGACATATGTCAATTTCTCAAAGCATAGTGAATTTCAAATATGGATAATTTTTGTTCAAATAATTTATACCTAAACCCAAACAAAGAACAAACAAATAAGTTCCACAAGTGACATTTCACATTGATTATGTCTTCCCCACCCTCAAACACACCTCATCTTCACCCCTACCTCCCATAGTAATTGTTTAGATTGTATATAAATATTTTTAAAATGATTTTTTTTTTACTTACCAAACACAAAATATTTTACAAGAATACACTTTTCATGACAAAACATATATATATATATTCCATCATACCGAACACACCCTTAATTAATCATAAGTCAAACACCCCATATTTTAAAATATTCAAGTGCCATATATGTACATGGGTAACTGTTTATTTTATCGTTGCTAAGTATAATGTTGATAATAATAACATGTTATTCTTCTCATTAAAGAACATCAAGTACATATAAAAGGTCTATCAACCTTTAATAAAATTCTAAGTAATATACTAATATAATAAGAAGTATTTTCATGTATATCAAATTACCAAAACTATTTTTTAATCAATTTTTCCATTCAAGAAAGTACACGTATATATCATTTTCGTGATCTCAAGAAAATTGGCAAGTATTAATGTAAGTCTATTTCATGTTTTTATAACCTTGAAAATAATTACATCCGGCATGCTACCACCAAATTGTATATCAACTAAACGTTTTTATTTGGTCAAATGAATAAAAAAAAATATTCAAGCATATGTTACTCCTAATCATGGATATAATTTAATATATACAATATGAGATCATCAAATAATAAGTATATACCATAATAAATGTAGTTTTCTCATTTTATAAATCACATAGGGCTCCAAAGTTACCAATTTCAAAAAAAAAAAAAAAAAATCACATAGGGCAGAAAAATTAAAGAATGAGTAGAAAAAGTAAACTCCAATTAATTGTCACTTTCTCATTGAAATGGCTTTGGTATTGTCTTCTGCCGACCCGCAGTCAGTATTATTATCATGATAAATGATCGTCCACCAGTATCAAGCAAGATCACCATGAAAACTTACAAATTCTTATTTTTAACATGAATGTGATGGTTAATGAATTGAAGTGTTCATGCCTCTTCATTTTCTTCTTTTGTTTGCACAGGTCGTGGATTTAATATAATTTGCTTTGTAAATCCCGTTGCTTTCAACATATTGATATCTAGAGGGTTTAAATTAATTATACTAAATAGATCCTCTATCTGGAAGAAATTTGAGTCCTATTTGTCTTCGTATTCTTTTTGCCAAGAAAGGACACTTTTTCATGTCCTTGAATTATTCGTATGGTGTGGTTGTGAGGAAATGTTCCATACCTTTGGAGAGCCTGACAGGTATGGTTAAGCATGAAGAGTTGTGACTTGTGATGGTAATTTTCTTGGGGCTTTTAATTAGGTTATTTGGGATGATTAAGGTATTTAATTATTTATAAGGGTATTTAGGTAATTTAACTTTCAAGTAGAAAGTTCATGTTTTTAATATAACAAAAACTATTTACACCTCCGCAGCTGCTTTAAGCCTTTCGAGGACTGATTATCACTTATCTCCGGATTCAGTCTTGCTTCACTGAAGTGGAGCTCCACAATATACTGCTATTAAAATGTTAGATTTCCCAAAGAAAATACACCATAAGTTTCTTTCTTGAACTCAAACTGCATGCATCTAAATTCTGTAGTGAAATTTAGTACGTAAAGGAAGCCAATTTGATCTAATCCAGTCCTCACTTGTGTAGCACAGAATCAGATATCAGTAAAGACGAGAGGAAACAAATGTTTGTCATTCCTCTAAGTACAGATTTGGGTTTTGTTAAGCTTCTGTTAAATTAAATTAGCATGTCTACAAAAGTAGGCTACTACATTTTCACAGAAAAAATGATCTAAAAAAGAAAAAGAATCCATGTTGATCACGTGATTAATGAAGAGGTCACTGCTAGCCTCACATTGAGAAGGGTATACTCACATAAAACAGTAGTACGAGTCCAACACGTAGGAATCGATAGAACTCCAAAATACTGCTAAATGCACATGGCTGTTGTGAATTGATTAGTCGGCAATGACCAGGTAATATCCATTCCAATGCAGGGATGATAACTGATTTCAGAACAAGGATACTGCAAATGAAAAATAAATCATATATCACAAGGCTAACACTATATTGTGCCTCTTAAATTGAGTTTTATAAGCCAGCATAAGAACTATAAGATGATGTAAGAAAATGATGTCAGTCATTCTCATATCAGAGCATACTCAAAATTTCAGGGGTGGATGCACATTGAGCTAAGTGGTGCCGTCCGACACCACTTTGTTGAAAAAATTCATTAGATGTACCTATGTACATAATTTGTGAGGGAAAAATATATAATATTGAATGATACCACTTGACAAGTGTATACTCCCAGGTCCAGTGGTCAAGCTGTTTTGTTACTTAAGAGAGGCGACAGGTTCGAACCTCCTATGTGAATTTCTTCAGTGCTTCTTTTTCTCTTTTAACAATTGAGTATAAAAACATCATTTCAAGGCTCATTTAGAAATTTAGTTGAAGATCTAATAAACAACATTTGTATATCAAATTTCCCTGCTTTTTTTTGGGATCAAGTAATGTAGTTATATTTTTCATTGAAAAGCATCAAATAGATGCACGAATTACACACATAACAAAAAAAAAAGAAAAAGGAAAAGCTCCAGTAGAAGGATTCCTATATGTGTTCTAAGGAGATCACAAAGTCAATAAATTGGTTGGAACTGTCTATAGTATGATGCCTACTCCAACAAAAAGGGCTAGTGAGGTACCTCGTTTTAAGTATGTCTAATGGAGTTAACAATCCATCAAAGCATCTGTGGTTCCTTTCTGTCCATAACACCAAAATATGCAAGCTGGCACCATCTGCCATAACTTCTAGATAGGTTTCCTGACATCCCATTGATCCCAACTCTTGAGGCTTCCTTGATTCTGTAGGGCATTACCTACTATACCCCAAAAAGGCAGTAGAACATGGACCAAATTTCTCTAGGTAGATGACAGTGGAGTAGGAGTTGACATGTCTCTTCAGACTGTCAGAAGCACATATAACACCTGCCGCTGACTGAGACATCCCTTTTTATCAAGTTTTCACGTGTTAAACACCCACCAGAGAGGGCTGTCCAGCTAAAGCATGCAATCTTGGTAGGAATCTTGACTTTCCTCACTAGTTTTCCATGGCCATTTTTTGATGATGTTGCTGCTGGTGGACATATTTAAGTAACATGATTCACAGTAAACGTACCAACTTTGCTATGATTCCATACCAATGTGTCTTTCATTAGAGGGTTAATTACAACTCCATCCAGTTTTGCCAAAAGATTCGTAACCTCCTCGTCAGTTCCATCTTGTATGTTTCTACTTTCTTCTAAGAAATAAAATCCAGTGGTCATCTCTGCTATATTAGTTAACTGTGGCATGTGAAGCAAAGACAGCTGATAGAGCTTCTGGAATTGCACTTGTAAGGTGTTTTTTTTTTATAAGTGTGGTGTCCGGTCTAGCTTACGCACACCTCAATTAATTTCATGGGGTACTTGCGACATTCCACCAGCACTGGTAGCGGGTTACTCTATCCACCAAGACTTGAACAAATAGGAAGAAATCATCTAGCGTTTTTTTGTCTCCGCTAGGAATTGAACTTGAGACCTTATGGCTCTCAGCCCACTTCATTGACCACTCAGCCACACCCTTGGATGCTGCTCTTGTAAGGTGATATTACCAAGCAATTTGTTCTTCAGAACCTGACATATGCACCATTATCCACTTTCAGTGGATATTGCAGCTGATTTCATCCAATAGCTTACTTATGAACTTCCATGGGCCATCTCATATGGGATTGAGTTAATTTAGTATGCCAGTAGTTATCTTCACCATGTTTAGCCCTTATGATCTGCCTCCATTATGCATTATCCTCATAGAATATATCTATAGCCACTTCATAAGTAAACTCTAGTTATGCAAGGTAAGATTCCTTATTGGCTTAGTCCTAGACCTCCGCAATGTTATAGAAGCACAACTTTGTCTCGTTTAACCAAGTGAAATTTGTGTTGAGAGCTATTTCTAGAGAAAATTCCTCCTTAATCTGCCCATCTACTTAAAACCTTGATTGGGGTGGAGAACAGGGACATGTACTATGTTAGTATGCCATTTATCACACTACTTATTGAAGACAACCTCCCCATGGACAAATACTGCCTTTGCCAGGTGACCAATATATGCTCGAATCTCTCCACTATTCCCTGCAATATCTGTATAGACTTGAATTTAGCACCTGGTGGTAGGCCAATATAAGTGGTAGGAAATGTACCTGCTGCAACTGTAAATTTCAGCAAGCTCCAGGTAGTATTTCATTCACAGGATATATTACGTCCCCCGTATTATTATGCAGTCCTGATAGAGCTTTAAAGATGCGAAGGATCACTCTTGGGTGTAGGACTTGACAATGTTTTGCCTTGCAAAGAGTTGAAATGTCATATGCATAAATTAAGTAACATTGACTAAACCATCATTCCTGTAGCCAATGCTAAACCCCTTGATCCATTGCCTTTGTACTGCCATTTCTGGTAGATTATTTGGTCCTTCCCATATCTAGTATTAGCAGGAAGGGGAATAAAGGGTCTCCTTGTCTAATATATTATATACTGTTAATAAGAATTGAGTACTTACTATTGATATGCAAAATTTTACCCATTTCAACCATCTGTTACCAAAGTTTGTTTTTGTAGCACCAGTATTAGAACTGACCAGCTAAGATGGCCAAATATCATTTCAAATACCAGATAACAGATCCAATCCAATCCATATACGCAGGCACTTTGGTAACAGGAAGTCAATTTATTTAGTGTTGTCTTCATCCTTTCGGCAAGTACCTTGATTAAGATTTTATACACACTTCCAGTTAGACTTATAGGCCTGAAACCTTTTAATTCACTTGTTCTTCCTTCTTTGGCATCAACACTGTAAGAAGCATTACTGCATTAATCATCTGGCAGTTTTGATGGAAGTGTTCTAGGGCTCTCGGGATGTCTATTTTTATTATATACCATGATTTCTAGAAAAATGACATTGTAAGTTGTTAGGGCAGGAGTCTCTGGCTGGGGCACCGGAACTGATCACCTTCAAATGGTGTCTCCAACAGATCCTTTTCCTCTTCGGTGATATCAAGTAACTAAGTTCCTCCCGTCCAGCTTGGCAGTTGGTCTCCACAGTTCACTTTTTGTGTATAGCAGCCGGTAGAAGGTAGGAATTGCATTTTCTATGTTGTCCTCGTCTTCAATAATTTCCACTCTCACTAATAATTTGTTGATGTGGTTGTTTCTTTTGTGTGTGTCAGCCACTCTATGAAAGAAGTTCATGACCTTGTCCCCTTCTTTCAACCAAAGGCATGTAAACTTTTGTCTCCATGAGTTTCTTCTTCTTTGCCTAATTCTTGAGTTCAAAGGAAAATGTGATTTTCTCATGTTTCTCCTGTTGTGTTAGTGGGCTATGTTCAGCACTACTGTCAATTACAGCAAAGGTCCCCAAAATTATTATTTATTTATTTTTGGGAGAGGTAAGATATACTATTAATCTTTCAGCACAAGGGTAATATTGAAGCCATATTTACAGTTCCAGAAAAGCACCAAACATAGAGCCTGTTCGGATTGACTTACAAGCCAAAAGTCATAAGTTAGAATTGGTTGGGTGTTTGGATTGGCTTAAAAGTTGGTCAAACCTACTTTTAAGTCGGTTTTTGACTACTGAAAGTGTTTGGAAAACATAAAAATAACTTGAAATAATTCAAAAAATGACTTAAAATAAGTTAGAAAGTGTTTGGCAATGTTAAAAATAACTTGAAATAAGTTTAAAATGACTTGAAATAAGTTAAAAACCAAAAGTAGGTCTCCCTCTATTTTTTATTTTTTGACTTAAAAGTCATTTAAGTTTGACTTTTATTTTTGACTTAAAAGCTACTTTTTTAAAATCAATCCAAACGGGCTCATTTTTTGTTATTTTGGCTTAACAACAAGTGCTTATAAGCACTTTTTTTTGTTTATTCAAACACTAAAAACTGCTTAAAAGCTATTTTGGCTTAAAAGCACCTAAAATAAGTCGATCCAAACAGGTTCATAATCCTTTCTTTTTTTCAATTCTATCAAATATCTCCTTATTGCCCAGGCCTTGATATCCCTTTTTAAAGCTTCTGCACTAAAATATAGTCAAGACTGTCATTTACATTATAACTCTAGTATTCTACTTTATCAATAAACCCATCTACTTGTAACCACATATTTTTAAGTTTGAAATATGATGTGGGTGTCTCCCAATTCACATTCAGCAAGATGGGCCTGTGATCTGATAAAACTTAGGGCAGGGTGGTTAGCTTTATTCTTCTGAAGGCTTCACTCCATTCCCCTGATGTGAGAAATCTGTCAATTCGAGAGGCTTGGTCACTGTTCTCACCCCTTGACCGCATGTATATTGCCCCTTACAATGGGGGGGCCTACCAAGGATGTCTTGTATTAGATTAGAGAACATCAACATTATCCGTGACCTACCACTGCAATTTTTCCTTTCACCTCCAAACCTTGTTACACTAAAATCTCCACCTATTACCCATGGGATATCCCATATCACCGCTGGTAATTTAAAATCCATAAGTCCTTCGCCTATCATTATGTGGACCATAAACAACTGTGAAAAATGTTCTCCATAAAGCCTTCCAGTACAATACACATCAAATAGAATAGGCGGCATACTGATAGTCGACGCCTTTCCATGAACTTTTTCATGTAATACTAGAATTTAACCTTTACTACACAAGCTCAATCAGCCCATTTGTTCCCCCATATATGTTTTATTATTGTTTCTGTCGATTCTTTCCACCTATGCCTGTTGAAAACACCAGATATCCGCCTTCAATTTATGCATGATTAATTTGATAACTCTGCACTTATTACTATCATTAAAGCCCCTTACATTTACAGATCCGTTCTTTGCAATCCAATTTCCTTCCATATGACAAAGTTATGATTCACAAAGATAATTCCACTGAACCACTAAGTACTTGAGAAACAGTTTACCTGTCGTTATGCAATGTTTATAATATTTTCGAATTTCTAGGTGACATAAGTGCATTTTAAACCTAATATATAGTTTTGTCACCACATAGAATCATCAAGACCTTTTGATTTCTCCCCTTACATTTGTACATTGCAAGCACACGACTTTTCTAAGAGGAAAACCTTTTTTATCATTAGCATGTTTGTGAGCATCATACATCAATCAATCAGCAAATTAGATTGAGTCGGCTATTCAAATAGAGTGTATCGATTGAAATCAACTTCATTATAATATAAACCCTGGTAGCAGACTACTTCTAATATAATGTACTAAAACTCACATATGGACATGCATAATACTTTTAATGTATAGTCAATAGTGCAGCTCTTTAGAAACTTGCATAAAATCATTGTATAATTATTATCAGGAAACCCATCTTTTTGGTTTTTCAATAATAATGGTGTCGGGAGGATTCCACTGGATACCTCACAGTCAATGGCGGAGCCGGGGTGTCAATGGTTGTAGTAACAAATATAATTATGAGGCTAGCAAGGCTTGAACACGCCACTCAAAGAAATTTAACGCCTTAACCACTAGACTAAACATTCAACTTGTGTTGAGAGATGTCAATACTTGTATATATATATATATATATTAAACCAAAATTTGACATTCCAGCAAAGGGTGTCGCTTGATACCCCTTGGGCAAACAGTCCACTACAGCAGGTTCTAGATAGTTGGGAAGATATCACCAAACTTTTTGGTCGATCTGAATTAGAGTCTCCCTAGGTCTTCCTTACTTATTCATAGACCACTAGAAACCTAGCATTCAATTAATAACCGATTCCCCACCCAAAACAAAAGTACAATACATTATTAGTATACATACAAAAGAGACAGAGCGAGAGAGAACCTTCCTAAGAAGATGAATCCATTCAACAAAAAACACTGACCCGTACGGATGGCAAGCTGTTTTGACCTACAAATAAGCATAGGAAAATCAAAACAATGAATAGATATGATTGAGTAATTGAAAAGGGATCCTACCTGAGAGAGTAGATGATCACACGATGGAGACAGCAAGCTTCTCTTACGCCGTCCACCCACTGCAGCAACGCTTGCTTTGACTTGCTTTGAACTCTCTCCACTAATGGGCCCATGCTTTCCATCACACAAGACAAATCCCGAACTGATCTCATCAACCATTAGCAAGTTTTGTTATATATATATATATACTAGACTAGATACAAAAGTCCGGACAAACTCGAGCCCAATATATATTAGTTTAGTTATTTTAATTTATGTGATACATATTAAGTTAGAAGAGCCAATTAAGTTGTTAAATATTTTTTTGTTGTTAATTATTTTTATAATATTTTTAGCGTACTTCTCAAATAATATTTGTGACACATGTGATATTTTAAGAGTTAACTAATTTCTCAATATATATTTTTAATTTTAAGTTGTTAATTATTGTGATTTATGTGACACGTGTGAAATTTTGAGAGTTAATCATATTTTAATATATTTTATGTATGTAATTTTCAAATAATATATGTTACTCTCTTTGTCTCAATTTATGTGGCACATGTTAAATTTTGAGAGTTAATCACATTTTAATATGTTTTAAAATATTTTAAGTTGTTAATTATTATGACTTGTGGTACTCTTAATGTAATTTTTGAATAATATATGTCACTCCCTCATTCGGGTGAAATTTTGAGAATTAACCAAATTTATAATATTTTAAGTTGATTTTTAGTACTATAGTTTGCTATAATTACCAATCGCAACTTATACAAAAAAACTATTTAATAAAATTAATTACTAAAGCTATTTGGCTAAGTTATTCTTTATATTTTTTTAATGTCAATTAGAATTTATTGTTTAGCCTCTCTTTTTTTGTCTTGGAGATGTTTTAAGTTATTGATTATTGTAATTTATAGTACTTTTTATGTAATTTTTAAATAACATATGTTAGTTTTCACATTCCAATTTATGTGACGCTGATAGAATTATAAGAGTTAACTGATTTTTTATATGTCTTTTAAATATTTTAAGTTTTCAATTATTGAGATTTATAGGAAACTAGTGAAATTGTCCATGCTTCGCGCGGTTATATGAAATTTTATAAGATAAAAATATATAATATTTATATTTAGGTTAGTATCGGATATATAATATAATATTAATATTTTTTTCATCTGCGACATGATACATTTTTTCATTTTTTAAAACATATAAAAATAGAATATTTTTTTGCATCTTTTTAAGTGCAAACTATTCATATGTATATAGTAGAACAAAATATTCACCATGGCAAAGTAAATTGAATAAGAGGTTATATGGTGACATAACAATATATTGTATTACGTTGAAAATATTTTATATGTTTGAATTTTCTCTATCTTTAGTAGAAGTACTAATTTTCTATACAAATTCTGATATCGTAAAAAAACTTTTAAACTTTTTATTATGTCTTTATTATAATTTTTTAAACGCTAATTAAATATTTATAAGAAGTATGAAAAATGAAACATACAAAAGTTATAAATAATATTCAAGATTAGAAGTGACAAGTAGATGAAGAGACATGAGTTATAAATAATTCAAATGTACAATTTTATTACATTAAATGTATTAATGATTATGCATTGATTTTATTTGTAAAATAAATAAATAAAAATAAGGGACAAAAATACAAAAATATAATAATTGATGACTGCATAAAGATTATAAATTCATTTCAAACAAAAAAGAATGGTGAAAAAAACAAATTATTACACACGCAAAAAAAAAAATGGCATCATGAAATTAATATTTTGTTTTCAATTACTTCTTTTACAAGTATAATAACAATGAAACTCTTAATCATCATAAATTTTTTTTAATTGAAATGGGATAATTATATTAATTGTGCTTTATAACAAAAAAAAAAAAAGTAGAATAATAAAAGACCAAATGATTAACATTGACAATACATGTACCTAAATTATTTATACAAAACAAATTTTTAAAAAATCTAGGAAAAGTATCTTAAGTAACTAGTACAAGTCAAAGTAGAAAAAAAAAATCTTTCGTTTTTTTTTCTACCATCTTCCTTTGCAAGTAGATCCGTCACCATATTTTGCTCCATATGTCAAACTCTTCATCATATGCAACCAATATAATAAAAAAATATTATATGAATAAATAAATAAAATATCATGTACCAATTAAAAAAATAATTATACCAAAAGAAAAAAAATTAAACTACATGTAATATATTTGTACATTATTTTTTCAATAGTACTAATAATACTAAATAATAATTATTTCTTGAAATCTAACAAATATTATAATTAAACTACATTATATCCCGAAAACTGACTATTAGAAAGAACAATTACATACTGACAACACATTGTTAAGAATTACAAAGGTATTTTTATTATTATACTTGCTTGGTGAATGATATATAATACATATATAAACAAAATATAAAGAAAGCATGTCCAAGTACATAAAAATAAAGATTTGAGAATGAAATATATCTTACCTTCATGTACTTCTTTTTTGTTACATGTTAGATAATTCACAAACAAATATGATGAAGAAGAAAAATGATAATTTTAAATGTGAATCTTCATGAAATTAAATATGAATTTATATAGACAAAATAGAACAAATGAAAAAATAAAGACTTGAGAATGAAATATTTCTTACCTTCATGTACTTCTTTTTGTTACATGTTAGTTCATTCACAAATCAAATATGAATTTATATAGACAAAATAGAGGAAATGAAAAAATAAAGACTTGAGAATGGAACATTTTTTACCGTTCATGTACTTCTTTTTTGTTACATGTTAGTTCATTCACAAATCAAATATGAATTTATATAGACAAAATAGAGGAAATGAAAAAATAAAGAATTGAGAATGAAATATTTCTTACATTCATGCACTTCTTTTTTCTTACATGTTAGTTCATTCACAAACCAATATGACGAAGAAGAGAAAGGGTAATCTTGAATGTGAATTTTCATGAAACTTAATATGAATTTATAGGCAAAATAGTGAAATACCATAAGACATCATAAACTTACAAATTTAAGTTTGGAGGTTATGGACATAAAAATTATGGGAGTTATGACTATTATGAAAAGTTAAAATTAAAGAGAGGTAAGTCATGGGTAATAACTCCTTGTGAATAAATTAAAAAATACTTAAAATATAAGAAAATATTATCATTTATGATTTATGATTAGAAGTGAGACAAACAAATAAAAAAAAGAATGTGAAGAGTTTTTGTTGTAAATGTTCATCCATTAATAAAATATTTATTTGTAATAAATTAAGTAATTACTTTTACAATACAATAATTAATTTAAATTTAAAAAAAAAAGGTCAAAAAAAAGAGAAAAAATAAATACAAATGGAGGCCATAGAGATGTGTCATATCACATTGTCTATGTTTCTCCTTTATTATATATATAACTTTCATGCCGTTTTCAAATAACATATACATATGTTACTTTCTCAGTCCTATTTTATGAGGCATGAAAGAATTTTGAGAATCAACTATATTTTTATGTCTTTTAAATATTTTAAATTATCAATTATTGTAATCTGTAGTATTATTTATGTATTCTCAAATTTATATAAAAACTAAAAAATATAAGACAAACAAATTAAAATGGAAAACAAAAAATAACAAAATTAAACGTCTAAAGAAAGCAATAGAGTTGTTCCATGACAAAGCAAGGGAGTGAGTCCCATTATTTATGACATATAAACATGGTTGGCAACGTGTTAGCCATCACAAAATAAGGGGTACAATTTTACAAGCAAAGAACTAAAAAGTGGATGTATCTTAGAAAAGCAAATAATCGACTTTGGAAAAGCATGAATTGGCCACAATAGCCTCAAATTGACTATCAATTCCAATCAGTGTTTTAAAAGGCAGGGGCGCGAGGTGAGACATTTTATGCAGTACGGGGCGAGACGTAATCTAAGTCTTATGGATCTACGAGGCGTAGTCTCATGTATATTCAATTTTATAATTTAATTACCAAAAAAAGTAAAAGTAAAACTTTCAATTTATTTTACAATCAAAGTTTATTAAATAACCTATAATATACAAAAAAAAAAAAGACTATGATTTTTATTTGAGAAAGGTATTAATCACCAATAATGAAGAAAAAATGTATTACGATTACTATTAGATGGTTTGAGACAAAGTGTTAAAGACTTTCGTTTGCTTTTATAAAAGACTTCGATTGTATGGAAAATGTTTTAAAATTTCCGCATCATTTCTATTACTTTATGTTATGATATGCTAAGGGGCTTGTATGAGGCCTCTCGGGGTCTTGTATGCCTTGTTACATCTAGGGGGTACCCCTGGGTTGTGACAAAGTGTCTAGACTTTCGCTTTCTTTTATGAAAAACTTTTTAGACTTGAAATGTGTTTTATTCTAATTATTCTATTTCTTATGTTATGAGGGCTAAGTGGCATGTATGGAGTCCTTCGGAGTTCTATACGCCATGTTACATCTAGGGGGTACCCCTGAGTCGTGACAATCTAGAATTGTAGTTTCAATTCTGTCGAAATCCTCAATAACCAAGTAGAATTGTAGGTTCATATCATAGTGCATCCATAATTCATCTACCATAATTTGAACAATCTAGCCTCACATAACAACGCGGATTTTTTCACACATCATTGTTTTTCAATCAAACAAAAACCCAATCTTCTTAAAATTCATTGATAAACTCTTAGTAAGTCTGTATCGAATCAAATCACATCTCATAGTCATATCTAAATACAAAGGCAAAAATCCATACAACCTTCAACTTCGAACCAAGTATCTATACGAGATGACATATTTCTTCACCTTTATTGTATTCCTCCTATGATGTAAATTCCAAACACCTTGAACTCTCCAATAAACTTGACTCTTATTCCTTTCACTAACTTGGTTACCAACCTTATTCTATAACCGACAACACACGACATTTTATCTCTTACTCAATACGATAACTTTAAGTGAAATACTTCCTTCGATTCTTTTCCAATACTCAATGTGATCGATCATTTCTTACCTCACCAATTCATACCATGATAAAACATACTACCACAAACGTAGACTTATAATAAAAAAAAACCTGAATTATGATTCCAACTGTACCGGTTATCAAACTTGAAAACACGAAAGCACTTACTACCACACTCGAATCGAACGCATATAGACTTCTTTCTCAAATCTTGTCCAATTGTTTTAACCAATCCGATGAACCCATGACACTATTACTATAACAAAATGGATTGAACAACGTATCTCTAGAACCAATTCTCAACCCTCTAAATATACATCTTTAGTCCCTGCAATCAGAGTAAATAATCTTGATTGCACCTCCTTCCGAAGGCTACACTACATCCAACTAATTTTTTTATACTTTTTTTCATTATAACTCTAGCTCTTTTCAATTCTATTCGAGCGGTGTCCCAGCATCTCCTAAAACTTTTCATACAACCATGTTACTAACCAAATAGTAGAAAACCACATCATTAGATACTCACAATTCTTCATTGCCATACAAAATCCACTTAACCAATAATCTTTATCATATAATTGCATCCTAATCACAATCCATCACAAACTCTTATTACCATTATGCTCAGTTAGCCTTTGCCATTACCACGAAGTCAACCTTATCATCAACATGACACCTCAAACCCAGTTATACCAATCAAATTCAAAGGACTAACCCAATTTTATACGCACTTTCTTACTAAAATTCTTAATTGCCTTCACACAAGTATACAAGTTGGAAATTTTCTTTACCCATATGCTTTGCATTTCGATATCGGTCCACTCCCTTAGAGCTTACGATGAAATCACTAGTTCTCATTTAGAATCTTTGAGATACACTTCACAACATAACACATTAATACGATTCCCAAGATCCACCACTATAAGTTTCCTTATAAACAATGTTTTAACCCACACATCCGTAGTAATAACTAGTTGGTTTCTCAAATATAAATGCAACATCGAATCTCATTATATAAGCATGTGATACAATTGATAACTCCTTAAGTAGTTAGTATTCATGCTTAACAATCGACGTATCCATTTTCATATACCACTAGTACCACATCGTGAAAGTCTATTAAATCTACCACTAGAACACATCATACCCCTAGAGAAGATTGTACTCAAATAGCTCACACGTTTCTGTCCATTAAGTAACTACAATACACTATCGAATTCGTTCGTTGTCTCATCCAAAACTATATGCATTCCTTCGCAGATCAGATCAATAGTAGGAGTACATACTCTATATCTCTTACCAAGTAAGAATTGGTGTCATTATAGTAGTCGTATCATGACCCTCTTTGATATACACTCAATATATAAAGTCATGGTAAAGGTTTTGACCTCAATTGACGCAACATTGTTTTCATCATTTTCTAAGCAACCTATACATGTTATCACAACTTTACTAACTGTATTTTCCAAAGTTACACTGTTCATTATCTAGCCATCCTTTCAATCATTCCACTTTCAATTGTCAGACCACTCAAGATATTGCTATACCACACAAGTATTATTCCCTATACTGAGTAACTAACCTAAAAAATACAACACACTCATAAAGTCCCTCAAACCATTGTTTAACCTCATCATTCAAATATCATCAAAATGTATCATCGAGCCATCACCTTACTCAACCCTTTCAAATTGCTGAACATTCTTAATCTGGCCACACATCCTTTTAATAACTTTATCACTTAATCAGATCTAGACTCCAAGCCATACACGACACACCAACGAATCACATGAAGAACCACGCACGAGTCATCACCATAATAGAGAGAGTGGAATGAAGTGATAGGAATCATATCAGACCAAGGACGCACGATAGAGATTTAAAAAGTGAAGATTTTTCCAAAAAGTCACTATAGCCCCTCGAAGATAAGTATAGACATCTCTGTACCGATCCTCGAGATTCTACTTAGACTCATCTTGTATACACGTGAGACCTATGAACCTGGGGCTCTGGTACAATTTTGTCACTACCCAAAATGGATGTGATGACACTCATCTTATCCCACCAAGACAAGTCATCCTAAAACACAAATATCATCAACTATGAGGAAGTAAGATATATTGAAATCTCAAAATATCATAAGTCAACTTAATAAACTCCCCAAAACATGGTTGTCACGTGTATAAGCCTCTAAAGTATTACAATTCGAATCAAAAGAAAAATACAAGTCTCATATGACATTATTTCTAGAATAGAACATGATTATAAATAGGAGTAAGAAGGTTCCCTGAGATGACAAATGTAACGACCCGAGCCTATACCCTTGAAGTTATACGATGTATTTGACCCCGAAGGGGTCTTATACAAGTCTCTTAGCATTCATAACATTTGATACATAGAAATAGTGCGGAATTTAAAACTTTTCTTTAAATTCATACGATCCAAAACTTTATTTTAAATATTTGAAATAGCAGAAGTCTATTATCTCACATGGCCATCTAAAACAATATCTTGAAACAAAAGTAGGGACACAACCCTTTACAATCGAAAGTCTAACAATTGTCTATTACATGAAAGAAAGAAAACATCTAAACACTTGTCCTCGATCTATGAGGACATACCACTTAGCCTTAGAAGAACTAAATCCAAGCACTTGAACTAGATGAATAGCAACTCACTTGTCGGAACTTACACTTGTAGTAAAATAGCACACAAAAATGTACTAAGTATGATGACAATGCAAAAAGAAGCTTTTAAACGAACATTTTGGTTGGAAACCATACATTATGCCATTTTTTAGAAATATCATGTACATTAGTATAAGACACATAAAGTACAAGTATAATCATCATACAAGTCATAATTATCACATTTAAACATTCACCTTAAGTAACCCTAAGCTACACTTGTGCAATGTAAGGATATCATCCCATACTACTATCCCTACTAAGTGCCACTTTGAGGCTACCTTGGATGAACTTACCAATTCATACTTAACTTCAAGCAATACTCATGCATAAGGAACATATTCATTTAATAAGTCATGACAAAGGAAAACAACTCATAATACAACCCAAGTATAGCATGCATCATTACTTTGGACATTTGAGTCAACATTCTTCATTAGCTTCATTAAGAGTACTTTCATTCATTAGTCATTAAGACATTAGAGAACTCACTATGACCCACTCAAAGCCTACTCGTGCAATGCATGGATGGCATCCCATACTACCACCCACATTTCATAGAACTTTTTAAGAAACCATAATGCACATCTCACATGATGGGAATAGGCATTAACCGACATAGACCATGAGAGCAAACCATGGAATGCGGTTTCATATAGCCCCACACCATAATGAGTTGGTCTAGTTGCCTAAGGTAAGATCGGTAACATTTTAGTGTAGGTCAAAACCACTACCTAATATCCTATATGGGCACATAGTAATGGGATAGAAAGATGTTCATTGGAACCCTAGCCTAACATTGGGAGAGTTTCCATCTTACCATATCCACTCGGTGCTTAGCCTCCATTCCCATAAAGTATTTCATTTTCATTAACATTATTGTACTTGAGAGGGCTACCAACATTAGGCCTACCGACCCAAGTATATTACACTAGAAAGGGCCACAACCATTAGGTCTACCGATTCAAGGTACATTAAGGATAGCTCATCGACTTTCCAAGAAGGGTGCCATCAACATTGAGTCTAGCGATACAAGGTTCATTATTTCACACATGAAAGGGCTACCAATACTTGGTTTACCGATTCAAGGTTTATCATCACATTTATTTCTAGACTCATCATGAAGGGCTACCAACACTAGGTCTACCGGTTCAAGACATAGCCTAGATTACTTCATCATTCATTCATGAAAGGAATGCCATTGGCCTATCGATTCATATTCATCAAGTCAAGACACATTCATTATAAAATAAAAAGATGCCTAAGTCTACCAATTCAAGACATGATATTACAATCAAGGTCAAATTTATCAATACGAGAAAAGGATGCCTTAACCCTACCAATTTAAGATACATCAATCCACACTACTTTCATTTATACAAGAAAATGATACACAAGCCTACCAATTCAAGATATAGCTTAACATTATAGAAACCCTTCACATTCTATCATCATCATTCATGAGTGTCAAATTGAGAAATAGCCTTTCAATAATAACACAATTACATTCAAGACAAGATCATATTACCTTCATTAGATTCACCTTCATACATAAGACATCATGATAATACTCAATTCCTCATACTATGCCTTCAAGGCCATGAATCTTAAGTCACCAACATACCAATAATTTACTACAATTATGGCATAGATAGTGATACAATTCAATAACCTAAAGTAATTTAAACAAATTCCATTCACATGTTTGCATAATCAACAAACCCACTTCATAAGACACAATTTGGGAAATTGAGAGAATTCATGGGTTTATAGAGTATTTTCATTGTAAATCATCAATTAAATACTAATACAATCATAATTTGTCATTAATAACCATTTGAAAACCTTTGAAGAAGGAACTCATGAGTTAGAGTAAAAACCCTAGATTTTGAGAAACTTGAAAACTTTGAAATTTACTTTTGAATGGACTCTAGGGGTGAAAGCTACCCCTAGATGAAGGATAAACATACCTTGCTTGTGAATCCCCAAGAAATTTGAGGAAGAACACCTTGAATCCACAAACCCTAGCTCCCACTTCTTCTTCTTCTTCTTTGGGAACTTCTAGAGAGAGAAATACTGAGAGGAAGAAATCTTTTGATTTGATTTGGGTTTTCCTAAAAAGTGACTTAATTGAAGGAATTTCAAGTTTATAAAGGTTATATATATACTAAGAAAGGAATAAAATAATATGGACTCAACTTTGGAAAAGAACTAAGGACCCTTAAAGTTTTTACTTAAATTTTTAAACCTTACCCGACTTACCTCGCCCTTTGAACCTCATGGCTCGCCCAAGGTACTGGGCGACTCACCAAGGGTACTGGGCGACTCGCCAAGTGGACCCTTGGCTCGCCCAACTTTCCAGTGTGCTCCCTAAATGGGTAGCTCAATAGGCGATGTAGGGGACCAATGGTCAATTCGCCAACCTGGTAGGCGAGCCTCGACCTAGCTCGCCTAAATTTCCAGCATCTAGGTCATGGGGACAGCCCACTAGGCGTTCCCAATGCACAAGGGCGACTCGCCAAGCCCTTTGGGCGATTAAGCAGCCCTATCGCCAACTAGGTCCATCAAAGAACAAGGTCTCCTTCACTCTTTCTTTCTAGCTTAGGCCCTTGCTTGAACCCTAGGCTTCTTCCTTACTCATTTTAGTTCTAAAACGCCTAGACATCAACTTAAAGTCATACTAATCCGAACGTTAAGGCTCTAGTTCAACCTATCATTTTTCGAATCGTTACATTATCTCCCCCTTACGAGCATTCGTCCTCAAATGACACCTTTAAACACTTTAGGGGAAACGACTCAAGACTAGCAGCCCATCATGCATGACAAATCAATACAATGCACAAAAAAAAAATCATAGGAGGAAACATCAACTCCACATCAATAAGCTCAATGCAACACAAGAAAGTAGGAACTGCATTATGCACCAAAACATTAACATTTCTCATTTCGTTGGAGGAATTTCCTTCTCCAACTCACATCATGCTCATTACATTATCATAAGGCAATTTATGCAACTCTTCTTAAAAACACATTTAAGCATACTCAATAATTCAACTCATGAAGCATTTAGGCAACTCATTATAGATGCACATCAACATGAGGAACACATAAATCAAAATCTCATTTTCTCATTAAACATAAATTTCATCAAAACATGCATAACATAAGGAGATCATGGAAACACATTATCACACATGACTCCAAAACATGAAACAAGCTACAAGGAACTCTTGGTCTCAAGCTTAAATAGGAATAGAAGAAAAATGATAAGGATATTAGAACTCTCAACACCTTACTATTCAACATACCATCTCCCCCTTAAGAGTAAACCCATTCTAAGGCAAACATGAAATAGCAAAGAAACCTTAATACAACATTCACAACTGTAAGATATCATCACTTATCGATGCATTGATTCGAAAGATCTTCTTTGTCATCTCTAGCCTGAAGTGCATAGAAACGACTATTCTTTGTAGCATAAGGATCCGGGCCACTAAGAGAAGCTTGTTTGACCTCCCTTCATTTGTCCGAAAGAGTAGGACAATTTCTCACTTGGTGATCATTCTTCCCACAACCATAGCACCCATTAGTACCGGCTAGGCACTTCCCATTACGCCTTTTCCCACAAGTGGTGCAAGTAGGTTTAGAAAATGAAGGTCCACCACCTTTATCTTGGTTAACCTTGGGAGTGCTTGAAGAATCTTGGTTTGGAGCTCTCTTTTTGAACCTAGGTTGACCTTGCTCATCGGGCCTAGACCTCTTCAACTCCCTATTCTTCCTCTTGAGTTTGGACTCCTCAATAGATTGAGCATACACCATAAGCCTAAAAATGTTCATATCATCATGGAGCATTGCCGTACGACACTCTTTCTCAACTAGGTCGGATACTCCCATTACAAATCGAGTCATCTCATCCCTAGGGTTTGACTCCAAAGTTGGGGCATACTTAGACAATTGGGTAAATTTCAAAGAGTACTCTTGAACATTCATGTTACCTTGCCTAAGGTTGATAAACTCCTCCATCTTAACCTCCCTCTTCTCACGGGGAAATAACCTACCAAGGAATGCCTCCTTGAACAATTCCTAATCTATGCTCCTATTGGCCTATTACTTTTCCATTGAGTGAACCAAATTCGGGCAAAGTCCTTCAATTGATAAGAGGAAAGTTCCGCTTTCTCAATAGAAGTCACCCCCATAGCATTAACTACCTTATACACCTTATCCAAAAACTCTTGGGGATCCTCTCCCACCTTAGATCCTAGAAACACCGGAGGATTCATCCTCACAAAGTCTCTCAATCTAGATGCCATAGTACTCACATTGGGGTTCACATTAGCCTCAACACCCCTAGTAGCTTGAGTCATCATGGCTTGAGCTTGAGTAGTTACGGCTTGAGCCATCATCAATTGAGCCGACCTAACTCCCTCATTGGTCATAGCCAGGGGATTCACCGGAACATGATTACCTTGATTGCCCAGAGGAACTTGGTCACCTTGAGGACCTTGGGGAGGAAATCCTTCATTCACAATCTCGTCTTTCATTCTTCTTGGGTTCGCCCTTGTATTCATATCCTATAAACACATGAGAAGGGTTAGGAAAATGACTCGTATAGAGCTAAACTCTAAGGCACGACTTCAAGAATAATGAAAGAAGTGTAACTTCCTAACGTCCTATAGCCTCTCACTCATAGATGTGTCGCGACTCACACTGATGAACAAAACTCTACTAGACATGGCTTGTGAGACATCAATCCTAAAAACCATTTGCATAATCTTATGCTCTGATACCAAGTTTGAAATGACCCGAGCCTATACCCTAGAAGTTACACGGCGTACTTGACCCCGAAGGGGTCTCGTTAACATTCGATACATAGAAATAGTGTGGAATTTAACACTTTTCTTTAAATCCATACGATCCAAAATCTTATTTAAAATATTTGAAACAACAAAAGTCTATTATCTCATATGGACATCTAAAACTATATCTTGAAACAAAAGTAGGGACACAGCCCTTTACAATTGAAAGTCTAACAATTGTTTATTACATGAAAGAAAGGAAACATCAAAACACTTGTCCTCGATCTATGAGGACATACCACTTAGCCTTGGAAGAACTCAATCCAAGCACTTGAACTAGATGAATAACAACTCACTTGCCGAAACCTACACTTGTAGTAAAATAAGAGAAATATGGGTTAGCACACAAAAATGTACTTAAGTATGATGATCATGCAAATACATGCTTTTAAACGGACATTTTGGTTGGAAACCATGCATTATGCCACTTTTTAGAAATATCATGTACACTAGTATACGAAACATAAAGTTCAAGTATAATCATCATACAAGCCATAATCATTACATTTAAACATTCACTTTAAGTAACCCTAAGCTACACTTGTGCAATGTAAGGATAGCATCCCATACTACTATCCCTACTAAGTGCCACTTTGAGGCCACCTTGGATGAACTTACCAATTCATACTTAACTTCAAGCAATACTCATAAGGAACACATTCATTACATAAGTCATGACAAGGGAAAACAACTCATAATACAACCCAAGTATAGCATGCATCATTACATTAGACATTTGAGTCAACATTCTTCAATAGCTTCATTAAGTGTACTTTCATTTATTAGTCATTAAGACATTAGAGAACTCACTATGACCCTCTCAAAGCCTACTTGTGCAATGCATGGATGGCATCCCATACTACCACCCACACTTCACAGAACTTTTCAAGAAACCATAGTGCACATCTCACATGATGGAAATAGGCATTAACCGACATAGACCATGAGACCAAATCATGGAATCTGGTTTCATATATCCGCATATCGTAAAGAGGTGGTCTACTTGCCTAAGGTAGGATCGGTAACATTTTAATGTTGGTCGAAACCACAACCTAATATCCTATGTGGGCACATAGTTATGGGATATGAAGATGTTCATTGGAACCCTAGCCTAACATTGGGAGAGTTTCCATCTTACCATATCCACTCGGTGCTTAGCCTCCATTCCCATAGAGTACTTCATTTTCATTAACATTATTTTACTTGAGAGGGCTACCAACATTAGGCCTACCGACCCAAGTACATTACACAAGAAAGGGCCACCACCATTAGGTCTACCGATTCAAGGTACATTAAGGATAGCTCATTGACTTTCCAAGAAGGGTGCCATCAACATTGGGTCTACAAATACAAAGTTCGTCATTTCACACATAAAAGGGCTACCAACACTAGGTCTACCGATTCAAGGTTTATCATCACATTTATTTCTAGACTCATCATGAAGGGCTACCAACACTAGGTCTACCGGTTCAAGACATAGACTAGAATACTTCATCATTCATTCATGAAAGGAATGTCATTAGCCTATCGATTCATATTCATCAAGTCAAGACATATTCATTATACAAGAAGAGGATGCCTAAGTCTACCAATTCAAGACATGATATTACAATCAAGGTCACTTTTATCAAGACAATAAAATGATGTCTCAAGCCTACCAATTCAAGATACATCAATCCACATTACTTTCATTTATACAAGAAAAAGATGCACAAGCCTACTAATTCAAGATATAGCTTCACATTATAGAAACCCTTCACATTCTATCATCATCATTTATGAGTGTCAAATTGAGAAATAGTCTTTCACTAATAACACAATTACATTCAAGACAAGATCATATTACCTTCATTAGATTCACCGACATCATGATGATAGTCGATTCCTCATACTATGCCCATCAAGGCCATGAATCTCAAATTACCAACATACCAACAATTTACAACAATTAAGGCATGGATAGTGATACAATAATTTAAACAAATTCCATTCACATGCTTGCATAATCAACAAACCCACTTCATAAGGCACAATTTGGGAAATTGAGAGAATTCATGGGTTCATAGAGTATTTTCATCGTAAATCATCAATTAAATACTAATACAATCATAATTTGTCATTAATAACTATTTGAAAATGTTTGAAGAAGGAACCCATGAGTTAGAGTAAAACCCTAGATTTTGAGAAACTTGAAAACTTTGAAATTTACTTTTGAATGGACTCTAGGGGTGAGAGCTACCCCTAGATGAAGGATCACCATACCTTGCTTGTGAATCCCCAAGAAATTTGAGGAAGAACACCTTGAATCCACAAACCCTAGCTCCCACTTCTTCTTCTTCTTCTTCTTTGGGAACTTCTAGAGAGAGAAATATTGAGAGGAAGAACTTTTTTGATTTGATTTGGATTTTCTTAAAAAGTGACTTAATTGAAGGAATTTCAAGTCTATAAAGGTTATATACATACTAGGAAAGGAATAAAATAATATGGACTCAACTTTGGAAAAAAACTAAGGACCCTTAAAGTTTTAACTTAAATTTTTACACTTTACCCGACTTACCTCGCCCTTTGAACCTCATGGCTCGCCAAGGGCACTAGGCGACTCACCAAGTGGACCCTTGGCTCACCCAATTTTTGAGTGTGCTCCCTAAATGGGCAGCTCATTAGGCGATGTAGGGGACCAATGGGCGATTTGCCAACCTGGTAGGCGAGCCCGGACTTAGCTCGCCTAAATTTCCAGTAGCTAAGTCATAGGGACAGCCCACTAGGAGATCTCAATGGCATAAGGGTGACTCGCCAAGCTCTTTGGGCGATCAAGCAGCCCCATCGCCAACTAGGTCCATCAAAGAACAAGGTCTCCTCACTCTATCTTTCTAGCTTAGGCCCTTGCTTGAACCCTAGGCTTCTTCCTTACTCATTTTAGTTTTAAAACATTATAGACATCAACTTAAAGTCATACTAATCCGAACGTTAAGGCTCTAGTTCAACCTATCATTTTTCAAGTCATTACAGCAAACAAATACCTCACAAATTTCCAGGAAGCCTCAGAAAAGAAGAGAATAGAAAGTATCACAAAGATTTGGGCTCATAACCTACAAAAATATAGAAGCAAGGGGTAAGTAACAAACCACACGGTACTCAATAAGTAAACTTCTAAACACAAGCTAAAGGAATAGAATACAAGTACTCCTTACACCCCATCCAAACCTCCACAACTACAACTTGCATAAAACCACCCAACCTAACAGTTCATAGTTTACATAGCTCACAACCCAACAACAACATTTTAACAATTACATATGCTCAACAACAAATTCAATATTCATCAATCATAACTTCCAGAGGAAGATACTCACAAGATCAGCAATGCACAAGATCAAGTTCATCAATGATAAAGATATGCAATGCAATGAAATGTAATTTCAAGTATAGTGATGCATGTCTGACCTAACGATACACACCCACTATCTCTAAGTCGGGGACCCGTGGGGGATATATCTTTCCATGCATCCGTCGCGACGTGCGACACGACCCTTAATAATAAAATTTGTGACGGCGTGCGACACGTCCCCGAATAATAGAATTCGTCGCGGCGTGCGACTCGTCTCTCGTAATGATACATCCTCCTCAATTCACATAACACTTACCACAACCATGTCTCAGAACCAATGCAAATGACATGTTCACATAAATAATGAGGAGATAAGCATTTTCATAACAATGCACAATTAACAAAAACACAATCGTGATACATCATAAAAAAAGAATCAATATGCCTTTCAAAACCATTCTCAACACATTACACACCAATAATTAATCACATTGCCTTTTATGCACAATTCACAACAACACTATCGTGATACACCATCAATAATGAATCAATAAGTCTTTCAAACCATTCTCAACACATTATACACCAACAATTAATTACATTGCTTTTTATTACCCCTTTTTCATCATTAAAATTATTCAATATGGACAAGTCAACCCATCACCAAGTCCCATTACTCCCCAACACATACCACAAGGAAATACATGATTCTATACACTTAACAAGGGTTGAGAAATCCACTTGCCTCAAATAGTTGAACAGTCACTCTGGGACTTGAGTCTTCCCCTTATATTGGACTTCCAAATAAATGCAATTTATTCAAATAAGTAATCACAATAAGATTTCGAAGCTAAAAACACACCCATATTACTATATGTCTAGCCTAGACCCTAAAAGCTCACCCAAATTTATAATGAAGTTCCTAATTTTGATGCCAAATAACAAGTCAACTCTCATATATCTTAAATTTCAAGTCTAAGTCATAATTTCTCCAAACACTACAATCCTAATAGTTTTCATATAATATAATACACCCAATATTTAATTACATATCTCAATATATCAAACTTGGATCTTAATGCAATACCATAAGAATCCAACACGGAACCAAGTTAAACACTGAAATCTCACCAATAGAAAAGAACGATTAACTATGTGCAAATAGTAACTAATCTGTACGTCCATTAATAGATACTCCCTCTATCCCTAATTACTTCTTCACTTTTGAATTGACATACCTATTAAGAAAGCAATTATTGACATAGTGAGTTTACTATTTTACCCCTATTAATTATGAAGTAGATAGATTAAAAATTTAAGATTTTTAAGAAATTGTAACTTTTTCAAAATAATTAATTGAGGGTATAATAGGTAAAATTATTTTGTCCTTTCTTGATTTGTCAAAATAGACAAGTAATTAGGGACAACTATAAAAGGAAAAGTGGACAAGTAATTAGGAATAGAGGAGGAACATCTAACCCTCATTTAATTCCTTAATGATTACCCCTAATTATTGTCCAAGTGATTGCATGCACTAACCATAAACTTATATTGTATTTCAAATTTCTAATTCTTTTTTTATTCAAATCCACTTCTTTGTTTCTCTTTCTCAGCCAACATCTAAATACTACTAATAATATAACTACTAATTAATTAGAGAGGAGATAGCCAATTGCAGCGAAATCACAAATAAAACTATTACTTGGACAACTATTCTCATCGGCGGCGAAGGTGAATATCCTACGGATCTTCTTAAATTTAACAAATAATTATGTATTAAAAGTGACTAGCTCCACTAACTTATTTAATATATGTGGGCCAAGTGGTATATAGTTTTAAATAAATTATAGACTTAGCTCATTAACCACCAACTAAAATTAATTATTTAAAATTACCCGTCAATTAAACAATCGTAATCAATAGCTCAAAAATTTCCAAACCAACTTCACCGACAGATCAAAATTGACTCAGGCAACTATCAAAAGGGGTAAAATGGTAATTTTTATAATAAGTTCCAAAAATGATTTTTCGGGTCATTACACTATATCTATAGTAATAAATATATAAGAAATGCTAGGACAAGGATAGGTATAACTTGAGCTCCAATCATGAACTCTTGTTGCAATATAACCTTTAAAACAATTGTACACAAATCTAAAAAGAGTAAAGGTGAAGTCATCAATTTCTTTGGTGATTAGAGTGTCTCAATAAAGTTAATGGCTGATGAGTCCGAGATTTCATCTCATTTAGGGCTTTGTTTTGATAGTATAAGTGTTCTCAAATACCTATTTTATGCTCTAAACTGATGTTAAAGTGTTGATTTGCAGCTATGAAGGCTAAGGAGAAAGTCAAGGACACAACTGGACAAAAGGAACTAAAAAGCTAAAGAAGTGAAGAAAAAACAATCCTGGTGATCTCCAAGACCACTCGACGCACCGTCGAGTGGCTCTTTAGCTTGCCCAAAGTTCCAGCATGCCATCCTTGGGAAAGAACCAAGCTAGCGACATAAATAGGCAATTGGTGGATCATCGATTGGTTCCGCGACAACAAATTAGATCGCCCAAAATTATAGGACCTAGATGCTGAAGGCCAATGCAAAATGGCAATGGAAGAGGACAATCGACGGATCGACAATTGGTTCGGCGAGGCGCGACTTAATCCGCCGAGTGGACTTTTAGGCCAAAACACAGGCAACTATAAATTAGAATTTAAAAGAAGAGTTCAGTAGTTCCTAGACGTATTGATTCCTAAGTTTTAGAATTAGAGTTTTCTCTCAGTTTTTTAGTTTTAATTGTAGAATTTTGAGGATTTGAAAGTGGATCTTTGAATTTAATCCTTGGAAAGCATTGTAAAGGCTTGGAGAATTTTACCCAGCTGATGGCAAATCAAGTTGGTAATTGTTTTTACCTTTTTATGATGTTTAGCTAAAACACCAATTCTTGGGGTGTGATCATGTGGTTATGGGTTGAATTAGCTTATGTGTATTGTTATTTACTAATTTTAATGCTTAATTGAAGTGGGTTTAATTGATAGTTGTGTTTCAATCTAAGAATCGTAGTTGCAAATGCAATTCGAGCTTAGAATTCTGGGCTTGCTTGAAAAAGAGGTTTTAAAATCAAAGCTTTCAATTGATGATTGTAGTTATCGGGTTGATATGGATTTAGCTCGAAAGAGTAAATACTAATCTCGATTCTACCTATCTAGCTCGAGAGAGTAGATGAATTAAGGTGTAAGTTGTTCTTATTTGCTAAGCTTGTTGATATTCCAAAGAAATCACTTGAATCATGATAGTTGTTCGAGAGAAAACCATCTCACTTATAGCCTAGCCTACCCACTGATATTTAGCTATTTATTTAGTAATTTCAATTACCCACATAGTGAAATTTGCCTATAATAGATCACATCCCGAGAATTCCTCTCTATATTGTTATTTCCCCTGTTTTGCTTATGCTATAGCTGATAGTTACCAATCCGACCCCCAATCTGACATTCGTTGTCACCCTTTCAAATTTATTTGTATGCTTTTGATAATTTTTATTCCTATAACCGTTTAGACCACGTTTGCACTTCATAATTGAATTTGAACACGTACCACTCCCTGTGGGTTCGACCCCAACTCTTCGTTGGGTTTTATACTGACTAACGATCGTTTACACCTAGAATTGGATGAGGTATATTTGGGACGTTCTATCAATGGCCTAAAGTAACATTTTAATAAGAGACCTCAAAAATGTATATGTAGTTATTTTAATCATGACTACTATTTTTTCACTCGAAAACCTTGAGTTCTTGATAAACATCAATACACCCTAAAATATTATTACAACAAGAGTTCATGCATGCAGTTGGGTCAATACTGGCTAATCAGACTTCATCCACATCAAATTGGACTCAGACCCAACACATTTATCAACTCAATTTCAAATTTCAACCAACACATATAAGATTTTACTTTTGACAAGCATACATAATCACATATCTCGTGGGCACAATTCAAATCATACACTACGATACTACCCATTGAATCTAGCACACACTAACAGTTAAAGGGCACAAGCCCACACCCCACATGCAAAATAAGGCAAAAGAATTCTCAACAAAGATTCGAAACCAACCTCAATAGTGGAAACAATTGAGAAAATGAGGGATTGAGGTTAGGTTGACAAGAAATCTAAGCAAATTCACTCCTTAAACTTTGAAAACATTCAAGAAGGGCTCACAATCACTCAAAGGAGGCAAAGTAAGAGAAATGATATAAAAAGACTTCAGGATATCAAAGGGTTTGATTTTTAAAGTTAAAAAGACCCTTGTTCTTTTTATACTAGGCCCGTTTGGCGATCTCGACTAATGTCACCGAATGTGTTCGATGAATCACCAATTGGAGCTTAAGCTCGCCGAACATTCCTAAACAAAATTCAAACCTGAAGGCTAATTCGGGGGATCCAATGGAGTCAACATAGTGCACTTCAACAGGTCGCCCTTTGGAGTTCTGTCGTTGATTTTGACTGTACACTTTTCCACCCGTTCAAGCTCAAAAGGCGGACAAGAATGAGTTCTCACAATGCCTTTGGAGGATTACCGTGCGGGTGTTGACATCGCCTATGATTCCCTTTTTAACCTTTCAACCTCTTCTCAATTTGCACTCATAATGCATGTTATTCAAAAACAATAAAAACAAAAGTAAAGACTTGAGTTGCTTCCCAAGAAACGCCTTATTTAACGTCGTGGCATGACATAGTTCTCATTCTCAATAATCATTCTTGGGTTCTGGATGATTTCACTAGGCAATGTTCCCTTTTGCCTAGGATTGAGATGAGTGGCAATTTGGCCCAATCAGGTCTCCAGCTACTTGATAGAAACTGAGTGAAGTCACCATTTAGGATAAAGTAGAGAAGTCATTTTTCAAATCCTTCAACACTTTATCATACCCTTCAACCTTGTTGTATATCCATGCAAGCATGTCTTCAGTTTGACTTCCTTCAGGCCCAACTGGTTCTTTTTGGCATGGACGATCATGGAGAGACACACACCTATATTCTTCCATCTCCCTATCTCTCCAATTTCCACTCCTCCAATCTTTCCAACCACCATCTCTATCCTTGTTTCAACCTTGGTTTCCACTTTGTCATTGATAATTATTCTAGGAACCCCCACTTGATTTCCTAAGTATTGAACTTCTTCATTATATAATGCCTAAAATTTGGCATTATCCGGGCACTATCCACTGTTGGTTCCAATCGGATTTACCAACTTGGTTCCACATCCCATGACATGTCTAGACAACAAATCAAGTTGGGTCATCATTTTGGCCATATTTTCATCTCTTTCATGGTCCTTCTCAACTTGTTCTTTTCTTAAGCTCACTTGTTGAGTTAGCACTTGGTCCTCTCTAGTGTGCCATGCTCGATTAACCTTAGTCATATCATCAAGCAACAAAGCAGCCACATCATAATGTTGTCTCATTAATCTATGTTGGACTAATAATCAACCACACCTTGATTGACTGAATCAAGGCTGCAATAGAAGTATTGCAGCAACAAATTATCTAGAACGCCATGCATTGTGCATTGCAAAAGCAACTTCTTGAACCTCTGCCACGTCTTATGTAGAGGTTCACCTCCAATGCGTTTGAGGTTTGAAGTTTAACCATCTTTGAGGGTGGGAAGAATCTCTTCAAGAAGTCATCATTTAGCTCTTCCCACAAAGTGATCAAATCATCTGGCAACTCTACCAACCATCTTGTAGCCTCTCTCGTTTAAGAGAACAAGAATAATCTCAACCTTACGGACTTTTGAGAGATATTCTTAAACATGAAAGGTCCACATACCTCCATAAAATTCCTAATGTATTCATGGGGATCCTCATGAGCTAGGCCCCCAAAATTTCCTTTTATCTAGAACAATTGTATCATAGTTCCAGTGATGTGAAACATAGTCCTCCCAGTTTTGGGAGGTATCTGGATTGCTCCCATGGTTTGAATGACATTAATGTGCACATCATTTAAATCACCCATATTGTCGTTTCGACCATAGTGATATTGTTGTCACTTCCATGGTCACTCATTGCAAAAACCCGCAAATCAGCCAACAACACACCAAACAATAAATCTACTACAAATAAACAAAATTAAAATCTAATTTCTCAATTTGAATTTTCAACTATCATTCCCTGACAGAGGCGCCATTTTTGATAATGCTCAAATCACTCTTCAAAACTAATCAAAAAAAGTGAGCGGTCTTGGTCAATAAAAATCCAACGAAGATTCGGAGTCAAATCCCACATAGAATGGTATATCGTGGAGAATTCCTATCAAGAGATTTGGATTTTAAGATCGTTCATTTGCAATAGCAAGAACAAGTGGGTGGATACTTCCACCAACTTTATGTAAATCTTTGGTTATCAATTATCACAATTAAACTAAAATGTCGAAGATTTCAGGAGTTAACAAGCAATCAAGGGGTGCGGGGATAGGAAATCGATGTCACATAAGGGTAATTGTGTTGTTCTATAGTGATGAATAGGCTTAGTCATCTTCATTGACACTAATCATCTTTCTATCTCAAAACATCTATGCATAGAATCTCCTTTCTATCTCATCTAAATGTCAATCAAAACAACCCAATACCTTACTCTATTCTATCTTTCAAAAATAGGGCGAATAGATCTGACCCATAACCTCTATTCCATAACCTCTATTTTCAAGCAAGTTACAGACATCACACTTAACTTGCTAGTATCAAACTAATTACCCACTCCAATCAATCTCTTTCGAGCATCAACCGATGATCAAAAGTAGGAATTAAATTTGCAACCTTAACCCATAAATTAAATCCATAATAATTAGACCAAATTCATGTATGAACAACAGCAAAACAGCGCATAGCACAATATCCACTACATTAAATCAACACCCAATCCTATAATTGCACCCCTATATCTTGGGGTTTAAGCCACCCATCACAAAAAGTAAAGAGATTATACCTTCAATGAAAGAAATCATGGGTAACATCAAATTAAGCAATTAGAAGTAAACCCACTTTGGATTCAACTTCAATTTGTTAAATTCAAGTACAAAGTTGTAAAACCCCAAAAGCTAGAAAAGCGTTCTTCAAAAGTAAAATATTTTATCTCTCTAAAATCTTCACACACTATGATATTTCTACTCTATGTCATATGATATATAATTTCTCTCTCATTTGGGATATTTATAATTTCCCAAAATTCCACTTTGCAGCTCAATCAGCGACATTAGTCGGGCTCGCTGAACATGTTTGGCACATCGCCTCTTGCTCCACAGCTCACCTTTTAATGCTATAGACTTTAGGTGTTTTAAACCTCGGTTGGTGAACTCGATTGAGTCAGCCTTTCTTTTTCATCGAATCACTAAGTACCATCTTGGTTAACCTTTTTAGCATTCAATCTTTTCTTTTCATACTATCATTTTGGGTGATGCTCATCAAGGTCGTCTTTCTCGTTCTATGCATCGCCTTCTCCACTGGAGTCCACCGATCTGATTTGATAGACACAAGTGTTATGCACTATCATTTTGGGTGAGGTTGTGCTCAATTGACAATCCACCCTTCTTGTAAAGTTATCCACAATGTATGATTGACACTTCTTTTTGCATTTTTGTCCATTATTTCAAACATCAATCCTTGCCTTGTCTAATTTCCTTCATAGTTGCAAATCATCAACATTTAATCAGAATAGAATAATATTAGGCATTGAAGACACCAATTATTGAGCTAAATGAACCTTAAATGAGTGCAAATCTATCACTCATCATAGCCTCACCTTTTCGAGCCTTTAGGTACCTTCATTTCTTTAACTTTCGAGGAAGCAAGTGCTTTTAGTAGTGGATGTGGTAATGACCCACTCAGTCATTTCCTTGCTTTTTGTGTGTTTTGACTATTTTGTCCCTTCATGTAGCTTGTATGTTATGTATTTAGTGTGTTTGGATGTGTTCCTGAGGTGGTCGAGAGAGTTTTCGAGGAGTTTCCCCATTTTTGAAGTGTTTATGTTCAAAGAGTTAACTTTGGTCAACACTCAGAGAATTTGTTGTCGTATAAAATTTATGTCAGTTCTATCAGCTTCGGAATGTCCATTTTGGTTTAGTAGCATTGTTTATTTGGGCTCCGAGCCTTTAGTGTGAGTTTAAGCAGTTAGGCAAGATGTTGGAAAATTTAGATAAGGGTTGACTTCAATCAATATTTTTGGTAAATGGGCTCGAATGAGATTTCTGTTAGCGTTGTTAGCTTTGAAATGTTGAGTTTGGTCTAGAATGACCTTTGATTTGGATCCTAAGGTGATTGGAATGATTTTGTGGTGTTTGCGAAATACTTGTTTTCATTGTTTTGTGTGAGTTGATTTGGGCCAACATTTTATCAAAACGACCTTAGTTGATTGTTTCGTCAATTCTATTGAGTTTAGAACGTTGATTTTGATGTGGTAACATAGTTTATTGGCAAGCACGGGGTTCCAAAAATGAGTTGAGGATTTGATGTTAAAATGTCGATTTGGGCCAACATATTTGTATGCATAGTTCGTCGATTGAGATGAAGATCGAATGTGAATTACTAAGATGATTAAGTCGATTGAGATGGAGATGGAATGTGAATTACTAAGATGATTTTTGGAATAGAAATTCAGTACCATTGAAAATACCTTAGCTTGGTCTATTCGCTTTTCATAGTAGAAAGATGGCAAAAATAAAGTCTTTGATGTGGATTTGTGTAAGAAAAAATAATAAGAATCTATTGTTAGCGTTGGTGAAATTTTATTAGAGCAAGACATGAAATTGAACCATTTAGATAAGCATTAAAAATCTTGGCTAAATTATATAATGTAACTTTATGAACGGCATTGTAATGTAATTATCGCTCCTTTGTTTGCTAAATAAGATTTACCTTCATTATTTTAAGGAACATGAATGCATTATTTGATAATGTGTATGTAATTTATAAAAAGTCTTTGAATTAAAGCACTATTTGATAACTCAAGTGCTCCAAGAGAGGATGCCAAAAAACTAATTCCCTAATGATGGAAAATTTTCATTCTTCATTTCCCCGATTTGTATTGCAAAATGTAAAAGACAAAAAAAAAAAAAAAAAAAGTAGAGGAAATTAACTTGCGGACCAGCTCTTGCTATTATTTTCTACCTAATCTGCTGGTTGAAGTTTACCTCATTTGCCTCTTTTGTAGTGAGTGCTGCTTCTCTGGAGAGGATTTGTGATGATTAATATAAAGAAGGTTTTCAGTCACCTGAGGAAATAACCACAAAAACATCATCAAGGGACCACTTTCTTTGCTTCGACTTCCCTGCTGGGTTAATCACAGCACGTTCTGCAGCTGCAATGCGGTATCCAATCACTATCTCCTGTCTTTGACGACCCCTTCTCATGATATCATAGAAGCACACTTCTTCCTGGTCATACAGATAAAACTCGGCTGGCTTGATGCATAATTCATTTCCCTGTATTTCATTCATATAAATGCATGCTCTCACATTAAACTCATCTACAGTCGTCTAAACATATCACTCTATGCACTCCATATATAAGTAAGGAAAAAACAATACCTCTTCCGCAAACAATTCTTCTAGCACACGATTAATCTGTTTGTCTTCTGCTACCATTGCAAGTGCCATGCTCACCAGTTCATTTGACAGCACATAATCACTTATTCTAGACACTGACACAAGATTTCTTGTCCTAGAGTCCAATATCTCACTTATTATTATTGATCTGTCTGATGCCTGCTGCATTTCACGAATCCAGGAGCTCTGAGAAAACACTGAATGTCGTAGAGGAACTGACCTAGAATCTTTATTAGGAAGACGCTTCGACTGCATTAAATAACAATTCAGCAATTTCAATCACTATTGGAGGATTAATGACATCCATTTTACCATTGTGACTTGGGAAATCAGAAAGGCCAGGCCAGAGGGAGAGGAAGTGAGATCATTAGTACTGGAAGGGAGGAAAAGACAAAATGAAGTGAAAAGAAATTGAGGGCAAAAATGAAAAGTTGGAGACTTCTTCAAAACAAGAAATGCTTCTCAGAAACAAGTACTCCAGTGAAAAACTAAGTTTATATGCCTCAATCAAAAGTTAGCAACAATGACCTGGATATCTCGGATGAGAAGGAGGGTGGCAAGAGACCGTGAATCAGAGTGAACAATGGAGTCTTCGACGGATTCATCTGCAAGAATCAAAATCTATTCTCTTAGAGTTAGTAAACAGTGCATCAACAAAAATATGAATTTTTTTTGAGAAAGGTAACATTTACTTCTATATATCCACAGGTAAAACCACATCAAAATGTAGTTCCCCTCCAAAAAATTATACTTACAACAACCCTAATATCTTTTAGTTACAGCCACTCATTAACATTAGAAACATCTTCAGAATTTCCTATTACTACTTGCTTACACCAAAAATAATAAAGACCTAGGCAGTTTATCTTTATCTTCTGAATATTGTTGTTCTTTCCTTCAAAACATCTTTGATTCCTTTCATTCCAAATTGTCCACCAAATGCATGCTGGGACAATCCTCCATCTCTCCTCATTTTTTCCTGCATTTCCATCACTATTCCAGCATTTTAAAACGTCTGTGATTCTCCCTGGTTTTGTCCACTTGATCTTCCTCTTGTGAATGAACATCTGCCATAATTGATCTGTCCATTTGCAGTGTAAAAAGAGATGGTTGACTGTCTCCACCTGTTCTTCGCATAAATAACATCTAGAGCAAAGGTTGTGTTTCCTCTTGTTCAAGTTTTCGTGTGTCAAGACTTCCTCCTTTGCCAAAAGCCATGTGAAAAAATTCACCTTGTATGGGATTTTTGTTCTCCAGATCATCCTCCAAGGCCATCCTACTTGCTACTCTTCAATAGGTCTCAATTCTCGATATGCAGATCTTACCGTGAACTCTCCCTTTCTCTCCCCTTTCCATATCAGTCTATCTTGCTCTTCTGTTAGATTGGTAGCCCTAGCCATTGTGTCATGGAATCTTGCTATGGATGTTATTTCCCAGTCATTTAAGTTTCTTCTCAGATGTAAATTCCACCCTTGTCCTGTCTATAAGTCTGCCACTGATGCTTCCTGAGCTTGACTTAGACTGTGTAGCTCAGGGAATGCTTGTTTGAGTGTCTCCTGTCCGCACCAGATGTCATTCCAGAAGGCCACTTTTTCTCCATTACCAACCTTACATTCTGTTCTATCTTTGACCAGTAACCATAAGTTCCTGATTGATCTCCATACACTACAATCATAAGGGCTGGTCACCCCCTCTGTCATCCACTTGTCCTCCATGCCATATTTTGCTGTTATTACTTCCTTCCATAGAGATACTTCTGGTGAGACATATTTCCACAACCATTTCATCATCAAGCTCTTATTCTGCGTACTCAGATCTCTGATGTTGAGTCCACCCCCTCTCTTGCTAACTAGCAACTCCTCCCATTTGACCAAATGATACTTCTTCTTATCTTCACAGCCTTTCCATAGAAAGTTCCTCCTAATTGCATCTAGCCTCTTGGTTACTTTGGCTGGTATAGGGAATATTGACATCATGTATGATGGCAAGGCATCCAGACATCGTTAACTAGAGTTAGTCTGCCACCTGAGGATAGATATTGACACTTCCAGTTCACGAGCTTCCTTTCACACTTTTCAATTACACCACTCCATATTTCACTTGATTTGCTCTTAGCCCCCAAAGGCATTCCCAAGTAGGTTGTTGGTAGTTCACCTACTTTCCCTCCAAGCTTGTAAGCTAATTCCTCAATATCTGCATCGTGTTTCTTGGATAAATGAAACTCTTGTTCCGGTTTATGTGCAAGCCCGACATGACCTCAAAAATATTTAAAATGACTCTCAAAATTAGCATGTGTTCCTTCACACTCCACAAAATACTAAAGTGTCATCTGCATCTGTAGATGAGTGATCTCTATATTGTTTCTTGTATTCTCCCCACTTTGAAACCTCTCGATCCAACCATTTGCTCTTGCGATGGAATAGGTTGCTCGGCCCTCCATAGCCAAGATAAAAAGAAAAGGAGATGGGGATCCCCTTGTCTCAAACCCCTGCTTGATGGGAAAACCCACATGGTTTTCTCGTTGATCGAATAGAGAATTTCACCGTGCTTATGCAATGTCCGATCCACTTTAACCATCTTTGACCAAAACCCATCCTCTGCATCATCTTCATCAAAAGTTCCAATTCGGTGATCATATGCCTTACGGATATCCAACTTGCATAGGATCCCCGGTTGTTTATCCTTTTTCCGAATCAACACATTCATTGGCTATCAACACTGCATCCATGATCCGCCGCTCTTGATAAAAGCCATTTGTTGCTTGTTCACAAGCTTGTGCATCACCTTCTTTAGTCTCTCACCAAAAGTTTTGCAATTATCTTGTAAACACCCCCACTAGACTTATTGGTCTAAAGTCATTAAGTTCTTCTCGCTATCTTCTTAGGTATCAAATTCACAAAAGTAGCATTTATACTCTTCTCAAACACTCCTTCCACATAGAAGTTTTGGATCACGCAACCAATTCTGCTTTTGATGATATCCCAACATTGTCTAAAAAGCCATTGAGAAGCCATCCGGGCGGGGCTTTGTCCGCACATGCTTTGATGCATTGTAGAATTTCTGAGCTTGAAAGGGGCCATCTTGGTTGTTGTCATCTTCATCAATCATAGGACACTCTCATTTCCACTCGCCTCCAATCCTCGCCTGCAGAGTATAGGTTCTCATAGTACTCGGTGATCTCTCTTGAATTTCAAAGAGTTCGATTAGTAACTCTTCCCGACTTTGATTTTATCAATAGTGTTGACTCTTCAGGTGAATTTGCTACCTTGTGGAAGAAATTGGTATTCTGCCCCTCGCTAAGCCAACCGCCCTAGATCTCTGTCTCCATGCTGCTTTCTTCATTTTTGACTATTTCTTCCAACTCTGGTAAAGAGCTAACTGAAACTATCTCCCTTCCTCCAAAATTCTACGATCCTGTATCCTTTCAATTTCTCGCTAATTGATTGAGTACAAGTTACTTTTGTTGTTTGATTCCCGATCGGGTCTTGCTCCACTCTTTCAACTTTTCTTTCAATGCCCTCACTTTGCTACAAAGATAAAATCTGGTTTTCCTTGAAATGAAAGGACCCCACCATCCCTTTACTTTGTCATTGAAACCTTCGTAGTCACCACCAATTTTTGAACTTGAAATATGATTTGGTTGACTTCATTCTCCACATTGTAGCATCAATGGGAATGATCGAGACAATTCTCTGCAGAGTAGATCGCTTGATATTCCCGAATTTTGTATCCCAATCTTGAGAGATCATGAACCTGTCTAGTCTTGCTGTGGAATATCTTTCACCTTTCCTCCATGTGAACTCTCCCCGCTAAGTCTAAGTCCATTAATTCCATGTCTTCAATGAACTCTGAAAGATCTGTCATTGACCTGATTCTCTCGCAGCTTGAACTTTTCGAGAAGGATATCTCATGTATTGAAATCCCCGCATAAGACCCAAGGACTGTAAATAGACCTCTAGCCGCCCCACTTCCCACCAAGTTTCTTCCTTTCAACTCTGTCATTTGGGCGTAGACTCCGTTAGGTGCCATTTAAAATCCCGGTTTTGCTAGAGAAACTACATGAAACCGAGTATGCTCCCACACTACTTACTTCCCTTCCCATAATCTTTTATCCCACATAATTAGTATGCCTCCCCTAGTCCCACTCGCTTCTAGTTGCACGTAATCTGCCCATCTACTACCCCAAATTTCTTTAACTATGTTTGCACTCTCCCCCTCCAGTTTCGTCTCTTGAAAACACACAACATCCGCTTTCCAGATTCTTAACATATTCCCGATCATACACCTTTTCTTCCCACAATTCACCCTCACATTCCAAGAAACAATGTTTAAATTCATTGATCCCTGATGGACAAATACCCCCCTTTACTTCTAGAGCCATTGCTGTGAAACTTAGAATCTAGTTGTAGGTTCTTTAGTTCCAATTGCCCTTTCTTCTTGCATGTTGCCTGTTCACTGCTTTCCTTACTTTCTCGCTTATTATTGTCAATTTTCATCAATAATTCCTTCGCTTTCTCCTTGCATCCTTTGAAATTAACCCCAAATTCCAAGCTCAGTTTGATTATATTTTGTTGTAACCATTCTGAGGTGTTCAGTGTGTTGTAGTCTTCCTCTGGGAATTGAATACCCAGTGGAATAACATCCTCTGCTCCTCCATTTGTATTCTCCTCTGCCAATGATTGAACCATTAATGCTGTACTTTTCTCCCCCAATTCTTCCTTATTTTTTCCAAGCATGCCTACCACATGTCTCGCAACTTCCATTTCCCCTTCGTCCCTATTCCATGGTGTAATCTGGCTTTGAACTTTGTTTTCCTTCATTTGATTCGCTACTATCTCAATGTTAAAAATGTCTTCTGAAGGGATTTGTAAAGGTTGGGCTCTAGCCTTTTCTCCAGCAATTGGGTCCAAAAGAATTGGGCCCAAATTTGGGCCCACTTTCCTTTGACCTAGTTTTTGTCTGCTATAAACATTATATTCTCCCTTTTTAAATCTCGGGCCCACTTGCATGAGAGACCCCTCACTGGAAGACCCCACGTGCCCATCCACCTTTTTAGCTGTTATTACCTCATTTGTTGTCTGCAAAAGCTGATCTTGGGTATTGACTGCTGGGTATTTTCCCTTCTCCTCTCTCCTCTTCTCTGAAAATTTCATGGTGACCGGAGCTTCACACCAGACTGGAATGGTGTAAGTGAAATTCTCGCAGGTTATTTCTACTTCTCTGGGAATCCGTTCGCCGTCGCCTTGTACTTTTATTCTAGCCCAATGAAGATGATTTTTGAGACAGGTCTCCTCAATACTATCCTCTGGCATACAGTTTTAACTTTTAAATCATAATGATTCTCGTCTTTGCGTTCTACACCAAGGAAAATCAAGAGCAACTAGCCCACTGCATTCAGATCCTTAGTAGCAAGACAAAAATAAACATTTTTCCTGAATTCAGAAGTGTGAAAAAATTACCAAAAGGATTCACCAGCTACCTAGCGCTATGCTACAACAAATCCAGAAATCATTAGTTTTGCCCGAGGGAACATTAAAGTAAATAAGCATCTTCCATGCAAACAAACATGACCATGTTTTTCTCCCAACCTTATTGAGAAATGACTTCATTTATTTTCAGTTTTCTTTTAGGAGAATATTAAAGATCTCAAAGTATGAGCACAACTTGAACTTACCGAATCAAATGTCTCTAGAGGAAGACCCTCTAAATGACGTCTAATCACTGCATTTCCCACATGATGCACAAGTTTTATGTTCTCTAGTCCTGATATATCAAGACCCCCATCAGTCAACTTTTTTTCTCTATCTTTCTCGGGCACCTCATTAAACATCCACAATTCAGACCCTGGAGCCAATAATGCCTCCAGTACCTAACAAACAAGACATGAAGAAGCCTCTGAAACACATATTTAGTATATATTCTCACTGTTTTTTTTGGTTTCTGAAATGATGGTACAGTAAAAAAAGGTTGGAAGAAAGATTGAAAATGTTTCTCAATAATTTTGTTAAGCATAGAAGACTTATATATAGTCAACTTGAAAACAGAATCTGCAGAACAAAATTCAAAAACCTAAATTATATCAACGAGACTAATCTAACAAAATTCAAATTTAAACAAAGACTCCTCCTGCAACTAAACTACTAATTATTCTAGTAATTTAGCAGTAACAGAAGCAAATATTCAACATTTTAGGATTGACATTGTATTTGATTCTTAAAAAGCTTCGAACACAAAATCAATGCAAGGATTTTTTTTTTTTTTGAGAAGGTTCAATGCAAGGATTTTTAAAGAAGATTACATTATAACTGGAACAAAAAAGACAAGAAAAAAAAGAAGAAGAGACAAGTAATTATAAGCATGAAAGACAAATATATGAACAAATATATTGTTTAGTGTCGCCTCTTCAGGAGAGACTCATTGGCAAGGAGAAGTATGCCTTAGAACCTTGATGACGACATGGAAGTACATATTAAGCAACCCGAAGCGCTCTACATATTTTGAGCCTCGTTTTAGGGCTTAAGCACCCTTAAATAACACTGGTTCTCGGGGCGTGGTCTCAGGCAGGACCAAGGAGCAAGGGTGGTTAGTGGGTTATGGAAGTTGCAAGGCTTAAGAGTGGGATCTAGGAACATAAGGTCATTAACGGGGAAGTCCATAGAGCTACTGAAGATTATCAACAAGAGGACAACACTGAAGCACATATTAAGCAAGGTGAAGCGCTCAACACGTTTTGAGACTCGCTTCAAGGCTTAAGCACGCTTAAATAACAGTGGTTCTCGGGCGTGGTCTCAGGCAGGTGCAGGGGGTAGGGAACAGGGAGCAGGGGTGGTAAGTGGGTTATAGGAGCTTCAAGGCTAAGAATGGGATCTAGGAACATAGGGTCATTAACAGGGAAGTCCATAGAGCTAGTGAAATTATCAAGAAGAGGACGACACTGAAGCGGTGAAGCACATCTTAAGCAAGGCTAAGCGCTCAACACGTTTTGAGCTTCGCTTTAGGGCTTAAGCACGCTTAAATAACACTAGTTCGTGCTCTCAAGCAGGAGCAGGGAGCTGGGGTGGTTTCCGTGTTAGTCACATATTCAGACACAGACACACACACACACAGAGATTGAAAGGAGAAATAGGTGATAAAGATGTACAGTACCATAATCATATCATCAATATCACGTCTCCAGCCACAGAATAAGATTCGTTCTGGATATTTTGGAGGATCAGTTATCCTAGGGAATAGGCCTTTATTTACCTGCAATAAGCAAGCCACTATATAAGCAAATACAGAAACTGAGCCAATGTCCACCATGCATTTGTTGAAATATCACCAGACAAGGATCAGAAATATTGACCTATGGAAGGGAGCAACCAGTAGATTCACAAAATTCAGATATACAAATTACAAGTAATGGTGATACACGACTCAGACTCAATTTCGGTCTTTGTTTAATTATTTAAAAGAACTATCAACTATATTGCCTGCCAGTGATGGAGAATAGAACTAATGTTTTACTGTCGTCTTTTTCTCACACAAGATAAATGCCTTAAGTTCAAAAGAGGAATTAGAATACTGGAAAGCATCCTAATTTGATGCTAAAAGCTACAATAACCAACACTAGTAAAAATACCTAAACCAAAAAAAAAACAATACTAGCAAAAATAAAACCAATACAGAGAAGAAAATTGACCTCTGGTAAGAGACCTGGCGCATAGGTATCATCATCCTCAGCTATGACAAGGACTTCATCACCCTCTTTTAGAACATATCTGTCATCAGGATTTATGATAATCTTGCCGTCATAAGCAGCAACCTTAACACCGCAAGGAATAGCCTCCGGAAATGATACCAGTACATCTTCAAAGGGTACACCATCTAGTTGAGGCCACCGTTTGATATAAAATTCTGCATTTTCAAACCCCAAAATGTCTTCCCAAATCTGTCATATTGGACGAGACAGGGTATTAACAAGAAAATACATATTACTCTTACGCAGAAACTAACAGCTACCAAAAACAGGATCAAGCAAAAATTGAGAAAGCTATACTATTTTGACATTCAATCAGTAAGTACCTCTATATTATTGTTATCTACAATGAGTTCACTCATCCATCATGTGGGTATCATTATGGTTTCCAATACAATTGGGTAAATGGTTATAATCGCCTTCCATTTTATATTCCATCTGAATCTTGTATATCAACTAAGATCAGATTATCATTCAATACAGCTTGGGAAAGCATGTGCCTAAATAAATCACTCAAGGAAAGATGAGTCTTAACCTTATACGGGATCTTCAGTCCCAAACAGATTGCGCATTAGTTTCAGGAGTATCAACTGCAGAGCAGTATTAAATAGCAACAGAATTGTTTATCTATGAGACTATGACCACATGTAATGGAATTGTTTACATCAAAATCAATCTTGAAATTCCGTCCACACATTTTTTGGGTAAATATAGGTGAAGATTAACAAGGACCTCAACTTCGCCACTATGAGCATACATGGCTGGATGCTGGTTCAGATCCCAAATAAAGGAAGACGGTTACGGACTTACAGTAGGTAGAAGGCCAGCAATAAACAAGTTAACTTATGAATTTTCATAAGACTGAAGTTGTATTGGATTGAACAGGTATTAAAAGGAGCAAAATGGGTATTGAGGATTACAAGAGACCCGAAGTAGTTTGAAAGGAATTGTTTGTTGTTAATTCATCAACAAGGAACTCAAAAGGAAGGGAATTTTTCTGGTCCAAACTTGCAAGGTTTTCGAAATGTAAGGCACAAGTATACAGACTCTTGATGTGCGCACTCATTGAATTTAAAACTAATGATTATAGCCAGTAGATATAAGAGGAACCAGATGGACCACAGCCTGTCTAGACGACAACATAAGTGGTAAAAATCTGCCAAAGCAAGGAAGAGAAAGACGAATGAAAAAATAATGCAACAGAACTATGTATAACTGACCTGAGCAAGGCCAGGTTGCAAAGCACATTGTATCATCAACCTCCCAATCACATCATGCGCAACAACTGTTTCAATAAGTTCACCACCAACAAGCTTCACTAACGGTTCATTGTCGAGATCACTCATCTCCACAACAACATGACCTCTCAACCCCTCTCTTACTCCAGTTAGGCTAAGTACAACCCTTAGAGCACGTGCATCACTCTAATAAAAACAATGGAAATAATTAGTCCAATTATCTGGTTGTTTAGAGCTTGAAGATTCATTTGTGAAAAAATCACCTGATCAGCATTCTCATCAGATGCTAAGACAATGATTGCACGTGCTTTCGAGACTGATACCTGCATGTGTCATAGAAGAACAAAAACAAAAGAATAAGGCAGGGTTAAGAGAATTTAAGAAGAGTATAAGATACAAGTTGAACACGAAGATAATAGTTACTTTTACTTCACAGAGTAAATTAGAAAATTAGGATAATGAAGAAAAGGAAAAACTGATTAAAGGATAAGAGGGAGAATCAAGGTCAACAAGGGAAAGAAGAAAGATACAATCTCACACCTTTTTCAGATCAGCAAGTATCAGCGGACTGCCACTTCTGCAGATAACTGAAGTTCCCATGAAATCAAATTCTAACTTTGCTATGTCCATCTCCATCTCCTCCTTGTCTCTTTCCGCAAGAACAACGACAACACCACCACCAATGCTCTTGTTTGCTATTGCTAACTGCTTCAAAAGTGACCCCTGTAATAAGAAAATACTTTTACGCCTACGTGTCATAATCAGTCTCAAAAGCCGTGATCAAACCAGATAATTCCTTCCATCGAGCGAAGGCTGCCAAGTGATGTTTGCATCTAACAGAAACAAACAGTATTGACCTGAAAGCTATTCTAGAAGTATGTCTTTGTTTTTCTCCAATAAGATCTCTCAAGAACCAATGGTACTATCTTACTTGCAATGCCTATTGAAAACAATTTGCAGATTTCACTCTACTGGATAATTGAGAAGGTAATGGAAATTAAAAATTGTTCTTTCCTATATAGAGTAGTTTTGCTATTTTTTTTTTTCCCTCTCTTCATCTCCTTACTCATTATTAATAAAGAACCAAAACTATATCAAGCCTTTTTAATATAAAGTACAATAATTTTATAAGTCAAACCTATATCAAGCCTATTTACCTTGCCAAAAGCACCATTACTCAAGTATTTCATTCTACTTGTCATGTAGGAAAAGAATCAAGCAGACAGAAAAACAGAAAGTTCAGTTAGCAGCAGAAAATGCCCTAACTAGAAATAAAATATATTCCTGGAATCAAACTATCATCTATGAAGAATAAATCTCACTAACAACTTAGATTATATTATTGACAAGTCAAGAGGGAAGATTTAAGTCCAACAGTACAACCTTGTTGCACAGCCATGTAGGTCAATGTGTGGCTGTATATATTTAGATCCAACGATTCATGACTGTCCAATATGTTTGGATCAAATGGACTGTAGATGGATCTGGATTAAACTTTCTTATGGATCATATTGATCGAATGGATTATAGATTACCCACACCCCATATCTAATGTATGTCCATCCAAATCTACTTTTTCTGCCCAAATATAGAGCAAAATTCAGATAATACATCAAAAAGTCGTAACATTTTAAGCAATATGCTATAGACTTACCAATTTATCACTCCATCCAAGAACAAGAATGTGATTACTTTCAATCACCTCACTCTTTCCTTTCCTTAAAGAATCCACTTTTTCTGAAATAGCATCTGAAACAAGCCCCAGCATCATAGCAAATATGAGCATGCCTCCAGAGCTTATCAGAACTGAAACTATCCTTGGCCCTGCACCAACCATATCAGCATGGTTTCCAGAGTCCGCTACAAAGCTCCAAGAAAGCCAAATAGCTTCAATAAAGCTGCCATCACCAACAGCATAAAGTGCCAATCCACCATATCCAATTAGAAAGAGAGTGGAAAAAAGAAGTGCAAGAAGCTTTGCATAAGGGTAAACTGAGAAACACACATCCACCACATATGCAATCCTTTTCTTCAGTGGAACCTCCTCCTTTATGGTATATTTCCTCTTCAAGAGATCCATTATTCTCGGAAGATAGTCAAGATATTTGTACAATGCAAAAGGAATAACGAGGATGAACACCACCATGTACAGAGCAACTGTTCTGCTGTCAGCATTACCAAAATACACTAATGAATTAACTTCTTCAAGATCCATGATACCAGCGCTGGCAAGATCAACATGGCCACAAGCTCTACGAAGACTAATATTCTCCTCCTGCAAATAAATCAATCCTCACCTTCAACTGATGTATTGAGAACCAACACTTTAATTACAACAGAGATCAAAATTTGAGTACAAGTTGAGTGGTTAATATGCCTGTTTCTTCCAATAAGCAGTGGTTCTTTTTTTTTTTTTTTTTGGGCAACATAGCAGTCGGGTTTTCTTTTTAATAAGAAGCAACTGAAAACTATATGTAAACAAAGACTAGAGTGAAAAGAATTCCCGATTTGAACAGTGTTCATAGAAATAGAGAGCATACCTGAAGTTTAGAGACTTCATTCCGCAAATATAATGTGTGAGATACAGATAATGTACAAAGAAACTTAAGCTGCAATAAAAGGAAATAATTGATCAACATATCAAGAAGAACCAAAAAACCAATGCATTGAGATCAGAAAGGTTTATAAAAAACAGAGATTGGATGGGCATTCATTATCCAAAAAAAAAAAAAAGAGATTGGATGGGCAACAAATTCCCATTCACCAAAAAAGTAAAATTACTACTATCCTACTATGTACTCTCACTGTCCAATTTATATAACATTCTTTCCTCTTTGGGACGTCTCAAAATGTTTGACATCATTCATTTCTATAAAATTTCATACTTCAAAAAATTTCAAATACATTAAACTATTCAAATTTTAAACCTCGAGGCAATCTTTACCAAACCAACCTGTCAACAATTACCTTAATTGGTTTTTCCGGCATCGCTAACATAACATATAGAACTCAAAATTAACATTTCAAAATCTGTATCAGTCAAACACAGGGGTATAAAATGGGACGGAGAGAGTACTGAACCACTGTGTAACATTTTATTAGCTCCCTTAAAATTTTACCCAAAAGCAATCAATTGCAAAATTCACATTTTCTGCATGTCTTTTTGGTTTTTAAATCGAAGAGAGATGGAAACGGGAATTAGAATGGGAAAATCATAAAGACACCAACCAAAAGAAGAATCCACGAATATCTATGAGCAGAAGGTCTTCGAGCATTGGAGAAGTTAGTTGAACTGGACCCTGACAAAGCCGAAGAAGCTGAACTTGAGACTTGAATTGACAAAGCATTCAAATCTTTCTCAGCTTTCAGCTTGGGCTTGGGCTTCATCTTTGACTCCACCTTAGCTTCACAACTCAAATTGGCAGGCATAGGCTCGCCACGAGCTGGTAATTCGAGCTTATTCCTCTGGGATTTCGAAGTTGACTTGACTTTGACTCTACTCCTAGTAGTATGCGGTCCAAGAAAAGAGGGGTAAACGTAGTCACGATCGCCAAATCCAAAATTTGCATCATTAGTCGCGGAAGTGGTATGAGATTCAGAGGAGGATGGCGAAGTAGAAGAGACACGGCGAACAGCGGGGAAAAGTTGGCCGGCGAGTGTGTTGTCGGCAATGATTTTGGATTTCTTGAGCAACGGAGGTCTCTCCGGTTTGTTAGGGTTTGGTTTGGGATTGGAATTAGGAGCTCCATTTGTGTCGGGCATTGTCCGGATCGAACGGGGGAGAAGAGTATACAACACAGACAGAGACAGGATTATGGGGAGAAGTGAAGTGGGGAGCTAATGGAATGTGTACAGGCAGATGGAGAAGCCATGGGAGACTCACATGGCTCAAGTGGGAAGGCAGGAGGTTATGGTAGTTTATTTTTTTAGGGCAACCATGGATAGCCCTAAACTTGGCATTAATTTTCACTTAGATATCTTAAGTAGACTTTATTTATTTTAAACACCTCAAGTAGAGTTTGTTGTGTCATTTTGATACTTTTTATATTTTCAAAATTACATATTAAGTGCGTACATCCAAACGCAAGAAGAAGAAGAAAGAGGTGAGGGCATGGGGTTTGGGATCTGGAATAAAGAAAAAGAGAAAGTAAAATTGAGTTTTTAAAAAATAATATAAAATTTTCACGTGTCAAATATCAATTCGTTTTTTTTCCACATAAGAGCGTTTGGATATACGCACTTAATATGTGATTTTGAAAATATAAAAAGTGTCAAAATGACACAACGGACCCCTATTTGAGGTGTTTAAAATGAACAAAGCCTACTTGAGGTGTCTAAGTGAAAATTGGTGCCAAGTTTAGGGGGCTACCGATGGGTTCCCCCATTTTTGTAGTATAGTTTAGTTGGAGCTCAGCTGAGTTTGTTTCATTCTGTGTCTTCAAGTGCTCGCGCCCCCCCCCCCCCCTCCCCTTTTTTTTTTTTTGGGTAGTGCTTTCCCCTTTTAAATTCTTCTCTTTGCCAAAAAAAATTGTTTTGAAAATAGAGTTGTGTTTGGGTATAACTTTGCAAATAATATTTAGTTGTTTGAATGCATTTTTCTAATATATATATATATATATTGGTTTCTCACCTGGTGTTTAGAGCCCACATTGGAGCCCAACAAGATTTTCTCCATATCCAGGGCTTGAACCCGAGACCTCTGGTTAAGGATGAAGCACTCCCACCAGTGCACCACAACTCATGTTGGTATATATATATATATATATATATACTAGTTTCACGACACATGTGTTGCACGTGTGTATCGTATATATAGTATACGATGTTGCAAAATAAAACTAATATTACTAAATTAAAGATTTTTAGTAAATAATTATAATTTACAAAAATAGGGTGCTTTAAAATGATTAATACAGATTGTCATAGATTTACTTGTATTTTGAAATCAAAATGACCAGATATTATTGAAACATTTCAAAATACATTCAAAGTTTAAATATGGGGAGAAAGTGACATTGCTTTAGTAGTATTACTATTTACTTCACTCAATTTTGTAAATAAATATAACCAACAATTTTTTTTAAAAAAATATCAATACAAAAAATGTCACCAATAGTCTTTCCTCTTGAGGTTATGAACATAGATGATGGACACCATTTAAGTATAATTTTTCTCTTAAATATTCATACTTGAAATTTAGTATGTGCATGACACTTATAAGGATTATCATAAATATTTTAATATTTTATCTTTATACGTAATCTATCTTTTACCAATTAAGGTTTTGATCCAAATGCTTACAAGTTATTTGTGAAGGCTGGATACAACCTTAATGAGCCATCAATGTTAAGGAAACTCCCATCAGAAGATACAACTAGGCAAGCATGTGAAGGTATAGGCTATAGCCAACCGTCGCCAATTCGCATTTCCATAAGAAAGCAAGCAATAATCATATAACTGTTGAAGATGATGTCACTGCTCCTAATAAAAAGCCTTTCGTCTTTGATCGACTTAGAGAATCAACTGCAAGAACTTCTGTGTTCAAGAGATTAGGTCCATTGAAGAACAACAACAACAAGCATCGAAAAAGTTATCTAAAAGTGACAACACTGGCTCCATCTATGATCAAAAGGATTTCAAAAGTTTGATTCCTTCTAGAATGAGGCGACGAGTGGAACTTGTGGTTTCTTGTAAAGAGGAACTAAAGGCAAAGACTCACACTATGGTTTACACCAAGGAGCGTGAAGAAGATGAAGAAAGTGTAGGCTCCTCATATCATGTTACAATCCAGAATGAACACGATGCCTTGCCTCAAACGAAGATTGATAAAGAATTGGAATATATTGTCTGGTGTTGTCATATATCTGTCAATGACAATGATCCTTTAGAAGAGGAAGATGCTGAAAATGCTCCACCAGAACTTGAAGAAGGAGTGAAGATCACAATAGATCCCATAAAGGAAGTTAACCTTGGCACTGATGAAGACCCAAGGCCAACTTACTTGATTGCCTTTCTAAAAGTTGATGAAGAAATCACTTATATGAATATACTCAAAGAATATAGGGATGTCTTCGCTTGGAGTTATAAAGAAATTCCCGACTTGAATCCTAAAATAGCAGTGCATTAGTTGGCAGCCAAAAATGGTTCTCGTCCTGTTAAGCAAACTCAAAGACATTTTAGGCCAGACTTGGTTCCATTGATAGAAAATGAGGTTAATAAACTCATTGAGGCAGGCTTTATTCGTGAAGTCAAATATCCTACATGGATTTTAAGTATTGTTCCTGTGAGGAAGAAGAATGGCCAAATACGAGTTTGTGTTGACTTCAGGGATCTCAATAATGCATGCCTTAAAGATGAGTTCCCTCTTCCCATTTCGGAGGTGATGATCGATGCCACCACTGGTTATGAGGCAATGTCTTTCATGGATGGTTCCTCTGGAAATAATCAAAGTCGCATGACACCAATAGATGAATAACTCACCATATTTCGCACACCTAAGGGTATTTATTGCTACAAAGTTATGCCATTTGGTTAAAAGAATGTTGGTGCCACATACAAAAGGGCTATGCAAAATATATTTGATGAATTGCTCCATAAAAATGTTGAATTCTATGTTGATGATGTAGTGGTAAAGTCAAGAAAGAGGGGTGATCATTTGAAAGACTTAAGAATGGTATTTGAGTTACTGCGAAGATATCAACTAAGAATGAATCCTTTTAAATGTGCCTTTGGAGTTACTTCTGGCAAGTTCCTTGGCTTCATTGTGAGACACAAGGAATTGAAATTGATCAAGCCAAAGTTGATGCAATATCGAAGATGCCTGAGCCTCGAAAGATTTATGAGTTAAAAAGTCTCTAAGGAAAGCTAGCCTATTTGAGGAGGTTCATCTCAAATCTAGTGGGAAGATGCCAACCATTCGGTCATCTGATGAAGAAGTGTGCTCCTTTTAATTGGGATCAAACATGTAGCGATGCCTTTAAAAGTATCAAATCATATCTAGCGAAACCTCCAATTTTGGCAGCCCCTATACCTGGAAAGCCATTGATACTCTACATTGCGGCACAAGAAAGGTCCGTAGGAGTCCTGTTAGCTCAAGAGAATAGTGAAGGCAAATAAAAGTCTCTTCACTACTTGAGTAGAACGATGACACCAAATGAGCTAAACTATTCTCTAATTGATAAATTGTGCTTGGTGCTAGTCTTCTCAATTCAAGATATGAAGCATTATTTTCAAGCTCATGTTGTTCATCTAATTTCTAGAGAAAATCCCATCAAGTTTGTTATGTCGAAACCTGTCCTTAGTGACCGACTAACAAGGTTGTACCTCCAATTCCAACAATTTGAGATCGTGTACATCCCTCAAAAAGTTGTGAAAGGACAAGCATTAGCGGATTTCTTGGCAGACCATCCGATACCGGATGATTGGGAGTTAACTGATGAGCTTCCTGATGAAGATACGATGTCAATTGAAATTCAACCTCCTTGGAAAATGTACTTTAATGGGGCTGCACATCGTGGTGGAGCTGGCGCTGGCGCTGGCGTGGTGTTCATCACTTCACAAGAAGATATTCTGCCATTCTCATTTACTTTCAAGCAATGTTGCTCCAATAATGTTGGTGAATACCAGGCGTTGTGTAACATCTCGCAATTTGAAATAGCTAGGAAGAAGCTAAGAACTGGAAATAGTCATTTTTGGAAATAATGAAAATCTAGAAATTTGTTTAAGTTAGGAAAATTTGACTTTTGACCAACTTCAAACGGCCATAACTTCTAGCTCAAGATGAGTTAGAGGTATTTCTAGATATGGAAGAAAATATTTTGGAATGATCTTTCCAACGCCGCTGAGTTTGCCCAATTTCAAGTTCGTATGAGTGAGTATTGCCCTTTGGAAATTAGGCTGTTGGAATTAGGAAAGTCCAAATCCGGATTTTTGAAGGGTAGTTTGGTATTTTCCTTACCCAACTTAATTAATTCATTTTTAGAAGTTTAATTGGGGTAAATTCAGATTTTAGTCAGTTTTAGAAAAGGGATTTTCACGCTAGGGCTTGGAGAAAGGAGAAAAGAGGAGAAAGTAGAAGAACATTCAAGATTCATTCAAGATTCGTCGAGATTAGCTTGTGGATTTCATCGGGGGTAATCCCTACAAGGTATGTGAGATCACATAGCATTGGGTTAGTTCACCCACGTGCTAATCATGATTTATTTCAGCGAATTTAATTTCTTGAAAGCTTAGAAATTGAGTTCTTGATGGGTTTGTTGAAGTTCTATTAAATTCTTGATTTGTTGAAATGGTCGAGGAGTTGTTTGATCTAAATCCATGATTTTAGGTTTGATTTTGAGTAGAATCTGATGTACTTTGAACATTTAATAGATTCTAAGTGTTTGGGGAAAGAACTCGTGGAGTTTAGAGGGTTTAGAGCCGGAAAACGAAGAAGTAATGTTTGGCGGGCAAATCTAGTACCCAGGGGCGCATAGCGGACCCATTCCCCAAAACTGAGAAAAATCGTTTCACGTCGTGGAGTGGTCACGAACCGTTCTGCGTCAAAAGTTGTTTTCGAAACCCAAAATTAGATATGTCTCCGCATTGCGGACCCACCCTCAATATTGATTTTTGGTCTTTTCTCATGTTTAGCCATCTAAAACCATTCCTAAACATCATGAGATCTTTCCAATCACAAATCACAATCCTTGAATCCATAATTCAATTCAAGCACCATTTAAGAGTCAAGTCAAAAGCAGTTAAGATCAAGGTCAAGAGAAGTTCTTAGAGTTTTTCAGTAGTCTTTTTCAAATGTTTTAACTTATTTTAAGACTTAAAGAGTTGAGTAAAGAGTAAAGAGTAAAGTTTGAAGTCCATTTCTTCAAAAGTATATGGGGACTATGTATTCCCAAAGGGTTTAAAATGTTTTCACATTTAAGCAAGAAAGGAAACCTCGATTTCCAAAGAGCCTTTAGTCTAGTTTTTCAGAAAAGAGTAATCACTTTCTAAATGAAGCAAGAGAGGAAACTTTGATTTCCAAGATAGCCTTTGATCTAAGTTTTGAACAATTATCTCCAACCACAGCAGGAAGTTTTATTTTTAAACATAAAGAGCTAGTATCACATTTTGGGAGTAGTATTGAGCACCGATATGGGGGAGCGTTCACAGAACCCACAACTACCATAAACCATGTAGCCATCATGGGTGGTCATACTTTTTAGATGAACCCTTAGTGCTTTTTAGAATAGACTAGTGGATCCACTTAGTTAAGGCGCCCTATATGACGACAAAGTATAGGACAATTCTGGCAGCATGGGCAAGACATTGTGGTTATCGAGTAGAGAAACTCCCACATCAGTATTTTGTAGTTTTATATACAAACAGAGTTCTTATTGTATATTTGCATTACTTACAGAGTTATTATTGTATTTCTAAATACACAGAGTTGACATCATGTTTTAAACAACTTTTCTTTATATTGCACTTGTTTTTAAACTGCTTTATATTGAAATGAGTTCTGTTATGTTGAGTTGAGTTGAGCCAGATAAGTTATTCAGTTCCTTTTAGATTCTTTTCAAGCTTAAGTTGTGTTTAGCGTTCTAACTCGCATACTCGTACATTCAATGTACTGATGCCAGTTGGCCTGCATCGTCTTATGATGCAGACGCAGGTAACCAGGATCAGCATCTAGCGCATCGTTGATCCAGTTGAGCTTTCGAGTTGTTGGTGAGCCTCCTCGCATTCCAGAGGATCCCCCTTTTTCATTACTTTATCATTTTAGTTCATTAGGATGTCGTGGGCCTGCCCCGACATCTATCTCAGTTGTTTTAGAGGCTTCATAGATAGTCAGTCAGATGTTAGTTTATTCGTCATCATTTTGTTATTGGCTTATGTTTAGATTTGAGTTGCCATTTTGGCTAAGTTAAATATTTAGTTTAAAAACATTATGAGTTCAGTTTGAGACATGTTGAGTTATCTTGTATTTGGATTATCTTTCTTATGTCTAAGTCTTCCGCTGAGTAAGTAAACCAGGCCAAGGGTTCACTTGGGGCTAGCAATGGTTATCGAGTGCTAGACTCGCCTAGAGTGTAGGCTCGGGGCATGACAAACTTGGTATCAGAGCCTAGAGTTCAAGAGTTTTAGAGAGTCTATGAAGTTGTGTCTATAGAGTCCTAGTTATCGGTGTGAAGCACGCCACATCTATAATTAGGAGGCTGCAACATTTAGGAATTCCTTCACTTCTTTCATACTCACTTCGTGCGATAGAGTGTATCTCTATAAAAGTCTCTTTCTAACTCATGCTTACACGTAGTCGATTTTGAGCTGGCCTATGGTTGAAAGTTCCTTCATGAGGCATTTCTTTCCTCGTGAGTTGAGAGAAGCAAAGAGATGGTCATTGGCATGAGGAACAGGATGAGTTTATTTGTAGTTGGGTTGACTTGTCTATCAAGTAAGGAAAGTAAGGCAACCATGTTAATAAGTTACATGGGCATAACAAGGTTGATGATCCATGTGCAACAAGTTGAGATGAACCAATTGAAGGATAGAGAAGGGTTTGAGAATAAGAGGGCTAATACATCAGGGAATGAGTCCGGGCAGCAAAAGAGTAATGCAAACCGGTCTTCTTTCCAACATAAGCAGAAAGGACCTGCTTCATCATCTGCTACTCCACCTGCACTAAGGAACAAATGTGAGTACAATAGTCAAAATTCTCAAAACTTCAAAGCTAGACTTGCGCATTCGCAAGGTAGTAAGGCACAAGGGGGTACTAAGACTCCTGCATGTGCTAAGTATGGCAGGAGCCACTCAGGGATGCGTCGGTCACGACTCCACTAGTTGCTTCAAGTGTGGCCAAAATGGTCATTTTATGAGAGAGCGTCCTAAGAGCAGACAGAGTAATGGTAATGGGGGGCAATAGAGCGCAGTCTTGTTCAATTGCTCCACCAGATAGAGCTATATCTAGATGAGCTACTTCAAGGGCCAGCAGAGAAGGAAACCGTCTTTATGCTATCGCTAGTCGCCGAGAGTAAGAGGATTCGCCAGATGTTGTTACTGGTATGATCTAAGTCTTTGATTTTAGTGTTTATGCTTTGCTAGACCCAGGAGCGAGTTTGTCTTTTGTAACTCCATATGTTGCTATGAATTTTGATGTTATTCCTAAGCAACTTAGTGAACCATTCAGTGTTTCTACACCTATTGGTGAGTCTATTTTAGCAGAGAGAGGCTATCGTGATTGTCCCATTTTCATCAATCACAAAAGTACCATGACTGATTTAATTGAGTTAGATATAGTAGATTTTGATATCATTCTTGGTATGGATTGGCTTCATGCCTGTTATGCCTCAGTTGATTGTAGAACTCGAGTTGTCAAGTTTCAGTTTCCAAATGAGCCAGTCTTAGAGTGGAAAAGTAGTTCAGCAGTGCCTAAGGGTCGATGCATTTCGTACCTTAAGGCAAGAAAATGAGTTTCTAAGGGGTGTGTCTATCACTTAGTCCGAGCTAATGACTCTAGTGTTGAGATACCTCATATTCAATCAGTTTCAGTAGTAAGAGAGTTTCCAAAAGTCTTTCCTGATGATCTTCTCGGAGTCCCTCCTGAGAGAGAGATAGACTTCGGTATAGATATTCTCCCAGATACTCGTCCTAGATCTATTCCGCCATATAGAATGGCACCAACATAGTTGAAAGAGCAGTTGAAAGATCTCCTTGATAAGGGTTTCATTCGACCAAGTATCTCACCTTGGGGCGCTCCGGTCTTATTTGTGAGAAAGAAAGATGGTTCCTTTAGGATATGTATAGATTACCACTAGTTGAACAAGGTTACCATCAAGAATAAATATCCTTTTTCGAGAATTGATGATCTTTTCGATCAAGCTTCAAGGTGCTTCGTGTTTCTCAAAGATAGACCTCAGATCAGGTTACCATTAGTTAAGGGTAAGGGAATGTGATATTCCAAAGACAACATTGAGGACCCGTTATGGTCATTATGAGTTTCTAGTCATGTCCTTTGGTTTGACCAATGCACCTGCAATATTCATGGACCTTATGAATAGAGTTTTCAAACCTTATTTAGATATATTTGTTTCGTCTTCATTGATGACATACTAATCTATTCAAGAAATGGAGAAGATCATGTTAGTTATCTCAGAATAGTTCTTTAGACTTTGAAACATAAGGAGTTATATGCTAAGTTCTCTAAATGTGAGTTTTGGCTTGAGTCTGTGGCATTCTGGGGCCATATAGTCTCATGTGATGGAATTAGAGTTGATGCCCAGAAGATTGAGGCAGTACAAAATTGGCCTAGACCCACATCTCCAACTGATATTAGGAGTTTGCTGGGATTAACTGGCTATTATAAAAGGTTCATAGAGGGGTTCTCATCTATTTCATCCCCTTTGACCAAGTTGACTCAGAAAACAATGAAGTTTCAATGGTCTGAAGCTTGTGAGAAAAGCTTTCAGGAATTGAAAAATAGGTTGACTACTGCCCTAATTTTGACCTTACCAGAAGGTACACAAGGCTTTGTTGTCTATTGTGATGCGTCTAGAGTTCGTTTGGGTTGCGTGTTACTTCAGAATGGCAAAGTCATAGCTTATGCCTCCAAACAGTTGAAAGTTCATGAGCAAAATTACCCAACCTATGACTTAGAGTTGGCTGCCATAGTATTTGCCTTAAAGATATGACGTCATTATTTATATGGTGTTCATGTGGATGTGTTCACCGATCACAAGAGTCTTCAGTATGTGTTTAGTCTGAAAGAGCTTAATCTCAGACATAAAAGGTGGTTAGAGTTACTCAAAGATTATGATATGAGTATTCTTTATCACCCAGGTAAAGCTAATGTTGTTGCTGATGCCTTGAGCATATTGTCTATGGGTAGTGCTGCCCATTTTGAGGAAGGTAAGAAAGAGTTAGCAAAAGAGGTGCATAGACTTGCACGGCTAGGATTTCGACTAATGGATTCCACAGAAGGAGGAGTAGTTGTGATGAATGAGACTGAATCATCATTAGTGTCAGAAGTAAAAGAGAAGCAAGACCAAGATCCTTTGTTGCTTGAATTAAAGGCAAAGGGTCATAATAAAAAAGTATTGGCTTTTGGAACAAGGGGGAGATAGTGTTTGAGGTATCAAGGTAGTTTGTGTGATTGATTTCAAGGGTAATTGGAATGATCACCTATCTCTTATTGAGTGTGCCTACAACAATATTTACCATGCTAGCATCCAAATGGCTCTATATGAGGCTCTTTATGGGAGAAGAAACAGATCTCCTATTCGATGGTTTAAGGTTGGTGAATCTGGTTGATAAGACCAGACTTAGTTCATCAAGCTATGGAGAAAATGAAAGTCATTCAAGAGAGGTTGAAAACGGCGTAGAGTCGTCAGGAATCCTACACTGATATTAGGAGAAGGGAGTTATTGTTTGATGTAGATGATTGGGTATATCTTAAAGTTTCACCCATGAAAGGTGTTATGAGATTTGGTAAGAAGGAGAAGCTTAGTCCCCGGTATATTGGCCCTTACAGAATATCAAAAAGGATAGGTAATCTAGATTATGAGTTGGAGCTACCACAAGAGTTAGCCGCGGTTCATCCAGTATTTGATGTCTCTATGTTGAAGAAGTGGATGGGTGATCCTTCATTGATAATACCAACTGAAGATATTGGGATCAAAGATAGTTTATCTTATGAAGAGATTCCGGTTCAAATTCTAGATAGCCAAGTTCGCAAGTTGAGAACAAAAGAGGTAGCATCCGTCAAAGTCCTTTGGAGGAATCAATTCGTTGAGGAAGCTACTTGGGAAGCTGAAGAGGACATGAAGAAGAGATATCCACATCTCTTTGAGTCCGGAGAAAATGCAGACCAAGGTACTAATTCTCTTCTTAGTACTTTTTATTTTATGAGTGAGCATGTTGTTTGTTGCATTTGCTTGTTAGGTGTTTGAACTTGATGTTACCACCCTTAGCCTAGTAAGAGTAATATCATTCGAGGACGAATGTTCCCAAGGGGGATATATTTTAACATCTCGCAATTTGAATTAGTTAGGAAGAAGCTAAGAACTGGAAATAGTCATTTTTGGAAATAATGAAAATTTGAAAATTTGTTTAAGTTAGGAAAAATTGAGTTTCGGCCAACTTCAAATGATCATACCTTCTAGTTCAGGATGAGTTAGAGGTACTTACAGATATGCTAGAAAATATTTTGGAATGATCTTTTCAACGCCGCTAAGTTTGCACGATTCCGAGTTCGTATGAGTGAGTTATGCCCCTTGGAAATTGGGCAGTTGGAATTAGGAAAGTCCAAATTCAGATTTTTGAAGGGTAGTTTGGTCTTTTCCTTACCCAGCTTAATTAATTCATTTTTAGGAGTTTAATTGGGGTAAAATTAGATTTTAGTCAGTTTTAGAAAAGTGATTTTCACGCTAGGGCTTGGAGAAGGAGAAAAGAGGAGAAAGGAGAAGAACGTTCAAAATTCGTTCAAGATTCATCGAGGTTAGCTTGTGGATTTCGTCGGGGGTGATCCCTACAAGGTATGTAAGATCACGTAGCATTGGGTTAGTTCACCCATGTGCCAATCATGATTTATTTCAGCGAATTTAAGTTCTTGAAAGCTTAGAAATTGAGTTATTGATGGGTTTGTTGAAGTTCTATTAAATTCTTGATTTGTTGAAATCGTTGAGGAGTTGTTTGATCCGAATCTATGATTTTAGGTTTGATTTTGAGTAGAATATAATGTACTTTGAACATTTAATCGATTCAAGTGTTTGGGGAAAAAACCCATGGAGTTCAGAGGGTTTAGAGCTGGAAAACGAAGAAGTAATGTTCGTTGGGCAAATCTGGTACCCGGAGGCGCATCGTGGACCCATTCCTCAGAACTAAGAAAAATCGCTTTGCGTCGCGGAGCGGTCATGGACCGTTCTGCCTCGAAAGTTGTTTTCGAAACCCAAAATTAAATATGTCTCCGCGTCGCGGACCCACCCTCAATATTGAATTTTTGTCTTTTCTCATGTTTAGCCATCTAAAATCATTCCTAAACATCATGAGATCTTTCCAATCATAAATCACAATCCTTGAATCCATAATTCAATTCAAGGACCAGTTAAGAGTCAAGTCAAAAGAAGTTAAAATCAAGGTCAAGAGAAGTTCTTAGAGTTTTCCAATAGTCTTTTTCAAATGTTTTAACTTTGTTTTAAGACTTTAAGTTTGAGTTGAGTAAAGAGTAAAGTTTGAAGTCCATTTCTTAAAAAATATATAGGGACTATGTATTCCCAAAGGGTTTAAAATGTTTTCACATTTAACAAGAAAGGAAACCTCGATTTCCAAAGAGCCTTTAGGCTAGTTTTTAGAAAAGAGTAATCACTTTCTAAATGAAGCAAGAGAGGAAACTTTGATTTCCAAAACAACCTTTGAGCTAGATTTTGAGCAATTATCTCAAACTACAGCAGGAGGTTATATTTTTAAACATAAAGAACTAGTATCATATTTTGGGAGTAGTATTGAGCACCGAAATAGGGGAACGTTCAAAGAACCCACAATCCCCATAAACCATGTAGCCATCATTGGTAGAAAAGGGTCATACTTTTTAGATGAACCCTTAGTGCTTTTTAGCATAGACTAGTGAATCCACTTAGTTAAGGTGTCCTATATGACAGTAAAGTATAGGACATTTTTGGCAGCATGGGCAAGACGTTGTATCATCACTATAGCTCTTAAGTGATGGTTGTCGGTTAGAGAAACTCCCACATCAGTATTTTGTATTTTGATATACAAACAGAGTTCATCTTGTATATTTGCATTACTTATAGAGTTATTAATGTATTTCTAAATACACAGAGTTGACATCATGTTTTAAACAACTTTTCTTTATATTGCACTTGTTTTTAAACTGCTTTATATTGAAATGAGGTCAGTTATGTTGAGTTGAGTTGAGCCAAGTAAGTTCTTCAGTTCCTTTCAGATTCTTTTCAAGCTTAAGTTGTGTTTAGCATTCCAACTCGCATACTCGTACATTCAATGTACTGATGCCAATTGGCCTGCATCGTCTTATGATGCAGACGTAGGTAACCAAGATCAGCATGCAGCGCATTGTTGTTCCAGTTGTGCTTCTAAGTTATTGGTGAGCCTCCTTGCATTTCGGAGGATTCCCCTTTTTCATTAATTTATCATTTTAGTTCATTAGGATGTTGTGGGCTTGTCCCGACATCTATCTCGTTTGTTTTAGAGGCTTCATAGATAGTCAGTCAGATGTTAGTCTATTTATCATCATTTTGTTATTGGCTTATGTTCAGATTTGAGTTGCCATTTTGGCTAAGTTAAATGTTTAGTTTTAAAACATTTTGAGTTCTGTTTGAGACATGTTGAGTTATCTTGTATTTGGATTCTCTTTCTTATGTCTAATTCTTTCGCTGAGTAAGTAAGCAGGCCAAGGGTTCGCTTGGGGCTAGCAATGGTTCTCGAGTGCCAGTCTCACCCAGGGTGTAGGCTCGGGGCGTGACACGTTGATACTTGGACTTGAAATGACGGTCGACATGAAGCAATTACACTTACAAATCTTTGGTGACTCTCAGTTGGTGATCAATCAACTCTTGGGAAGTTATGAAGTGAAGAAGCCCGAATTGCGCCCTTATCATGATTATGCTCAAAACTTGATATGATGGCTTGGAGATGTAACCCTTCAACATGTGCGTAAAACGAAAAATAAGAAAGTTGATGCATTGGCTTCTCTAGCTTCAACGCTAACCCTTCCTGATCAGACGCAAGTGACTATTTGTCAAAAATGGATAGTACCATTGCTAAATGAGGAAGAATATATAGAAAATACGCTTGATCATCTCATCGCCGTTCCTGAAGTCGCGAAGGAAAATTGGAGACAACCCATTATTGACTACATGTGTTATGGGATACTTCCAGAAAATTCAAGGAGAAGGACTAACATTTGTTGTCGTGCAACTCACTTCCTTTACTACAATGACACATTATATAGAAGATCATTTAAGGGTTTACTATTACGATGTTTAGGAGAGGAAGAGGCAATTCAAGCTCTGCAAGATGCACACTAAGGAGTATGTGGATCACATCAATCTGGACCGAAGCTCCACTTTCACATAAAGAGGATGGGGTATTATTGGTCAACCATGGTGAAGGATTTCTTAGATTATTATTACGACTTGGAAAAACTAGTAGGTGAAACTAGGGCCTTACGTGAGAGTTTTTGAGTTTGATGTGGGGTTAGGAGTGTAAAATGGTTTTCCAAACTTAGGTTGAGGGGTTTAGGGGTTAAATGGCAAGGTAAGATCCCCCAAGGACCAACCAAGGGTCCTTGAGGAGGACCCTAAAGCCTAACCCCCAAGACCCTTAAATCTGCCTAAATTGCCCAAAAGAGGGACACCTACGAATGACGCCTACGGCCAGTAGGTGGACCCATGCCCCATAGGTGGGGGTCGTGGGTCAGGTCCTCAAAAATAAGTTCCAGTCCACCCACCCACAGACCTGCAGGATGGGGCGTAGACCCACCTACGGTCCGTGTGGGGGGGCCTGTGTTGCTGTCCAATCTCGGCTAAGTCAAGTGTAGTTTAGGAAATTCCTTTGTTAGTTAGTTGAGTGTGATGTCATTTTATATTAATTATTTAGACTTATATAAGCCTTTTTAAGCTATTAGCTAACTCATTACCTCATAACTCCCAAACCCAAAATCATAACCAACTTAACCCTTTCCAAAAATCTTCTCTCTAAAAACTCCATTGAAGAAGAAGAGGAAGATCAAGTTAGGGCTTGAAGGAGGGGGATTTCTCACATGATTTTAGTTGGATTTCTTCATCTAAGGTATGGTAGTATTGATTCATGGAAAGCTTTCTTCTATGGAGCCTTCAAACTTTCAATTTCAAAGAAGCAAATTCTCTAAAACCTAGGGTTTTCACTCCAAGTCATGGATTCTTCCTAAAAATGTTTAAATGGTTTAATTATCATATATTAAGATTTAATTGTTGTTTTATGATGGTTTTATGATAAAATCTCCCATGAATCCATGAATTCCCCATAACCCTAATTTATGACTTTGTGATGTGGGTGAATTATAGTAAGATGAATGTTATGGAATTGTTCTTGTAGTAGTTTAATTACTTGAATCATGTTATTATCCATGCCTAATTGTAGAAATTCTAGGTGTGTTGGTGAATTATGATTCATGGTCCTGTAAGCGCAAATTGTGAGACTTTGTATAATCATGATGCTTATGTACATGCTTTGTGCATATATTGAAAGTATTGTGATCATGACTATAATGCAATTATGTTGTTATTGAAAGGCTATTCTGAATTATAAACTTGTGAATGATGATTACATGTTGTGAAGGTTTCCTCAATGTATAATGTACCTTGAATTGGTAGGCTTATGACATCCTCTTCTTGTGTAACTAAAAGTATCTTGACTTAATGAACCTTGAATCGGTAGGCCAATGGCATCCGTTTCATAAATGATTAATGAAGTATTCTAGGCTATGTATTAAATCAGTAGACCAATGGTAGCCCTTTCATGATGAGTCTATGAACTACTATAATGATGAACCTTGAATCGGTAGACCTAATGGTAGCCTTTTCACGAGGATTCAATGAGCTATCCTAATAATGTACCTTGAATCGGTAGGCTTATGGCACCCTTTTATGTGTTTAAATAATGTACCTTGAATCGGTAGGCTAATGGCACCCTTTCATGTGTGTAATAATGTACCTTGTGTCGGTAGGCCAATGGCATCCCTCTCATATGTAATGTTAAAAGAGAATGAACTACTCTATGGGAATTTAATGCTTAGCACCGAGTAGATATTGTAAGGTGGAAGCTCTCCCCATGTTAGGTAACACCTTCCTTATCCCATAACTATGTGCGCATATAGGTTATAGCTAGTGGATCCACCTAAGCTAAACTACAGGTTCTACCTTAGGCAAGTAGACCAACCCCTTACGGTATGGGATAGATAACGGATTCCATGGCTTGCTCACATGGTCTATATCGGTTAAGGCATATTCCCATCATGTGAGTTATGTGCTGTGGTTATTCAAGAGGTTCTATGAAGTGTGGGTGGTAGTATGGGATGCCATCCATGCATTGCATGAGTAGGCTTTGAGAGTGACTATGGTGTGTTTCTCGAATGTCATAACGTCTAATGAAATGAATGTGCTATAATGATGCTAATGAGAATGTTGACTTAAAGGCTAAATGTAATAATGAATGCTTAACATGGATTGTTGATATGAGTTGCTTTCCTTGATATGACTTATTAAATGTGAATATTTCTTGTCTATGAGTATTATCTAAACATGGGACCAAGGAATGGTGAACATGACTATGGTCGCCTCAAGGGGTACTTAGTATGAATGGTATTATGGGATGCCATTCATACATTGCACAAGTATAACTTAGGGTTTCCTAAGTGATGGTTCTATTATGTTATAATGATTTACATGATAAATATGCTTATGACTTATGTTTTTATACTAAAAGTACATGATGATTCTCAAACTTGTCAAATGCATGGCTTTTAACTAAAATGTCCTTTTTTGCATGATTTTTCATGACTATCATACTTAGTGCATTTTTGTGCTAACCCATACTTCTTCTACATTTTTCTACAAAGTTTAAGGTTTGATGATATCGGCTTCCATCCTCTCGGATAGGTTTATAGTAGATCAAGAAGAAAAGCTATGGTGAGTCCTCATAGTATCCTAGGGCTTGACCATCATGTCCTTTACATTTCATTATTATGTTTAGAGCTTGTGTATGGGTTGCGTCCCAAAGTTTTAGTCTTATGGTTCTAGATGGTTTGAGACAAAGTATAGACTTCCGCTCATGTTTATAAAAGACTTCGATTGTAAAGGAAAGTTTTAAATTTCCGCACCATATTATATTGTCTTATGTTATGAATTCTATGAGGATTGTATGGGACTCTTCGTAGTCTTGTACGCCGTGTCACGTCCGGGGTGTATGCTCGGGTCATGACAATTATGCTCGAAGGTGCACTGCTTGCCAATTTCATGCAAATTTCATACATCAGACGCCCGAAGTATTACACCTAACCACTACCAAAATCTTTTAGCGAACATTTGTACATCTTGGCTGCAACAAATTACTTTTCAAAATGGCTGAAGCTATCGCTCTTAAAGAGTGAAGAAAGAGAATGTTGCAAATTTTATCCTATCTATCGCTTTGGCATCCCTCACTACATAATAACGGACAATGGAAAGCCACTTGATAACAAGTTAATGAACAAGATTTGTGATCTCTTTGGCTTCAAGCAGCATAAATCTTCTATGTATCATGTTGCCACCAATGGTCTTGCTGAAGCATTCAATAAGACTCTATGCAACCTGCTTAAGAAAGTTGTCTCCAAGTCCAAACAAGATTGGCAAGAATGAATGGAAGAAGCTTTGTGGGCATATAGGAGAACATACTGCACACCAAGTCAAGCGACACCGTATTCACTTGCTTTTGGTGTTGAAGGAGTCTTGCCACTTGAGCGTTAAATACCTTCCTTGAGACTTGCTATTCAAGAAGGGCTCAATGAAGAGGAAAATGCTCGACTACGTCTTGCAGAGTTAGAAGCACTTGATGAAAAGAGAATAGAAGCTCAACAAAATCTTGAATGCTATCAAGCTTGTCTATCCCGTGCTTTTGACAAAAAGGTTCGCTTGAGTGCTTTCAAGTCAGAGACCAAGTCCTCGCAGTAAGAAGATCCATCATTACTTCACATAAATCTGTGGGCAAATTTACCTCAAAGTGGAATGGACCATATGTTGTACAAGAGGCATATTCAAACGATGCTTACAATGCCAAATTCCTAAAGAAGTACTACCCTTGAAGTAAGATGATGCTCCTTAAGTACGAGCCTAAGCTGCATGTCACTCCTGGCCCGCAAGAGTATAAACTATGTACGACACAAAAAAAACAAAAAAAATCACTCACTCCCCCATAACTACATTGTGACTTGATCCTCTTCACTGTGGTATGTAGGCGCTTAGAATCATATTCTAAGTTCAGTTGCATGAGTATAAAAAAATCACATGTTTCCACTTGATCTATCACATGAAAGTCAAAGCAATATCTATTTTATTTTATCTTTTGTCTCATCAAACTTTAGACTTGTACGAAGTATTAATGAGTCAATAGAGGGGGGAAAACCCTTATAGAATATGAATTTCTTCAACAACATGCTTGAAGTTTCTTTAAATTCAGCCAAGTATATATATAAATTGAAGTCTTCAAATTATTCAAGTTTGCAAGCTAAAGTTTTCAAATCCTTCAAGTATGCAAGTTGAACTCTTCAAATCCTCCAAGTATACAAGTTGAAGTCTTCAAATCCTTCAAATCTGCAAGTTGAAATCTTCAAAATATCCAATCCTGCAAGTCAGATTCTTAAATCAATCCAGCCAATAAGTTGAATCCCTCAAAAGTCTTTCAAATTTAAGCATTAAAACTGCAACATTTGAAAGCCATATTTGAATGTAGAAACTTAAATAAATGAGGAACTTCTATTATTTTTATTCTTATTGGCATGAACGTGGATGGAGCTTGTATTATTCAAACTTGCAATCAAAGAATAAAGAGAAAATTGAAGAATGCAATTAAAGATGTGTATAATGTTGGATATAAGATGAAACAAAAGGAAACATTATTCTCATTAAAAAAAAATCATCTAGCATATCAATCAAACTCTAAAGGAAATAAACAAACAAATAAATAAAATCTAATCCAAGTACAATTTGTAATTGATCAGTTCTTGATGCGTAGCCTCTATATGCTCTTTCTTTTGTCCTAGATCTTTTGTCAAGTCTGCGTCAACATATGCATCAAATTCCTGGGTTGAAAATAAGGTTGCTAAGCTTGGCTCCTTCAACTTCATCCTCGGCAGTATTTAAAAGGAATTTCAAATCTTGCACCCTTTTGCACAAAGCTCTTATCTCCTTCTTTATATTATCCGGTGACTGACGAAGGGAGGACACCTCCTCAACTTTATCTTGCTCCTCAAACATAACATTTGTGAGACGCTCTCCCAATACTACAAATAACTCTTTTCTAGGGCTTTCCACATCCATATCATGAAGGGTTGATCGTGCTTGATCATATGAAGCAGCAAAATCAAAAAAAGAGTTCGATAACTTTTTCAAAGGTGAAACATCCACGTCCTTGTAATCCATCTCTTTGATAATTACTTGAATTTCATCTCTAAGAGAAGAAGCAGAATCTACTTCACTTCTTGAAAGTTTGCCCTTAATAACATTCGAAAGAGCAGAAATAAAATCTTTCTGAGCATCTAGGATGACTTTCTTCCCATTACATACAGACATAGTAGGTGGTGGATGCTTGTGTGCTTCATTTATCTTTAACTTCATCGCAAGAGACATAAGGTGGCCCCTATTCCACGTGAGTCACAAGTGGTGGTTTCATCAAATGTGAACAAGATATAGACTCACCACTATCTTCTAACTTTTCTCGTTATGATGTCGCAGTATTGTTCTTCTATATAAAAAAGGAGAGGGATAAATAGTCAATTAAAAAAAATGCTAAGATATAGTCGATAGTGTAAAGGTCTTAACCATACCTTATTGAGAGAGACTGTTATAGTTCTTGAAGTGCTGCTTGCATTGTCACACAATTCAACCACAGGTGGGATAACTTCGTCTAATACCCTTTATCTCCTAAAAAAGACTTTCTTGTTACTACTTTCACTCTCACCTTTAAGCAACCTCTTGGAAACATAAGTGGCTTGCATGGATGTTTTCCTTTTTGGTGCTACCGAAGTCAATTGAGACTTTATTTTACATTTTTGGGGTGCCTATTAAGGACTTTGTTCTTACACACTTCCCTAGAACCCTCTAAATGTACGACAGGAATCGGCCTAGCAACATCCACTAAAGCCTGCAAATGATCATCAAGGAATTTCTCGTGAGTTTTCTTCCACCAAGATTGATAGTTAGATCCAAAGGAATTTCTTGCATTAGGTGTGATTGAAGGAAAATTTTCTCGTGATCCAGATCAACTTATAGTTCAAATTCTCAAAAACGTAAGACCTTTGTCGAAAGAGGCACTACGAATATCATTCTTCATGATACCAAGGACGTTTTGGTAGAATCCAAATTGACGATTGAAGCGATGTGGGCTATATAGCTCAATAATGAATGAATCTCTATATCGAAGAGGGATATAGTTAAAGTAAATACTCATAAAATAGCTCGACTTTAACTCTGGTGCATGATTATTATCCACATGAAAGTAAGGGTATGTCTTGTCCAACATAGTAGATGTCCAAGCCACATTCTCGCCACCATGAATACATTTTCTCGCATCGTTACTGTCAAAATACCTTGCACCATCCTCTCTAGACTATACTACCATAGTGGGGACAAATGGCCCATTGGAAAATGCATAATGAGTTTTAAAATAATGAGCAAGCCAACCATAAACATAGTGGATAAGGAAGCAGACTCTAATTTGATTAAGTTGTGATAAAGTCAGGATCTTATTTAAACCATTGTAGATGTTGGATGATACCGAGACCGCAAGACTGATCTTCCTCCCACTCGCCATATGCTTGCCATCTTGAAAGTCCCTGGATGAACAAACTCACATTCTTTATTAGGAAGGACGAAAGCACACAACCAACAAGATAAGAAAGCTGCTAGTTATGTTTCATATCTTTTGTCAATTTTCACTCCAAGTCCAGAAAACATCCTTTCTTCGACATGTGACCATTTTGTTGTATGTAGTAAGTCCCCACTAGGATTATGGGTTGATTCAGGGCGAGCAAACTTCTTTTCCTCCCTCGGTGGAGTAGCTTCATACCTCTGAGGTTTCTTACACCAAAAACTTATCCACCTTCTAAAAGATACTTCTTGATTAGCCCCTCGAAGATGATGAAATGCCGCAAAACAAGTATTCACAAGTCCGTGGAATGTATTTTGTCCTCTTTTCATCGAAACCCACAAGTTCCTTGGCCTCAGACACTATTTCTTCATTAAGAGAACCCTAAATCGGTAAGCCTCCAAGAGTATGTAAATCCCATAAATAAATAGATAATTCTCTGACAGATGTAAGAAGTGTATTGTTTTTGGACACAAAGCTTCACAAAATGCTTGTAAAATGTTTGAATTATGGTCATAAGTGAATAGAGATGCATAAATGACATCATAAATTTGGGCCGTACCCAATACATCTTGGCTCCTACCAAGTATATCCTCGGTCCACTCCCAATACCCTGGAATGTGATGATACACTCCCTCAATTGTCATTGTGTTCCCCCATCGAATCTTGCCTTGAATTATGAAACTATCTAAACTTGGGAGAGAAGTTGAAATATTAGCATGATGATGATCTGGCACTTGAAGAGACCACAAATTGAGTAAATTGTTGGTAGTATGGGTGTGCACTGAAGTCCAATTCACCATGGATTTTTTTAAAAAGGCCACTGACTTGCATATCGACTGACTGGTGGAGTATGAGTAAAAAATCAGGTTTGCTTTCCCCCTTCTTTAGTCTCAACTACATGATGCCTAAGTTTGGTAGAGGGAGAGGAATATTGCCTGAAAATCGTCATTTCTTCAAACTACAAGGAACAAGAAGAGGTCGTTAGTTACAAAACTTGGGCATACAATAGAAAAGAAAAAAAGGGTAATCATCAGGAAAACTCTTTGTCATTCTTAAAGCGGGGATACATATCCATCCTCTTTATGCCATAAGGTTACCCCTGGATTACCTTCCTTAAGGTGGGGATGCGTATCCATCCTCTTTTCACCTTAAGAATACCTTAAAATTACCTTTCTTAGGGCAGGGGTGCATATCCATCCTTTTTTTGCCTTGAGAATACCATAAAGTTACCTTTCCTTAAGGTGGGGATGCGTATCCATCCTCCTTTCACTTAAGGATACCATAAATTTACCTTTCTTAGGGCGGGGATACGTATCCATCCTCTTTTCGCCTTAAGAATACCATAAAGTTACTTTCTTATGGTGAGAATGTGTATCCATCCTCTTTTCGCCTTAAGAATACCATAAAGTTACCTTTCTTAGGGTGTGGATGCGTATCCATCCTCTTTTCGCCTTCAGAATACCATAAAGTTACCTTTCCTTAAGGTGGGGATGCGTATCCATCCTCTTTTCACCTTAAGGATACCATAAAGTTACCTTTCATAGGGCGGGGATGCGTATCCATTCTCTTTTCTCCCTAAGAATACCATGAAGTTACTTTTATTAGGGTGGGGATGTAGATCCTTGCTCTTTTCGCCTTAAGAATACCATAAAGTTACCTTTCTTAGGGCGAGGGTGTGTATTCATCTTGTTTTCAGCTTAAGAATACCATAAAGTTACTTTTCCTTAAGGTGGGGATACATATCCATCCCCTTTTCACCTTAAGGATACCATACAATTGCCTTTCTTAGGGCGGGGATGCGTATACATCCTCTTTATGCCTTAAGAATACCATGAAGTTACCTTTCCTTAAGGTGGGGATGCGTATCCATCCTCTTTTCACCTTCAGGATACCATAAAGTTACCTTTCTTAGGGCGGGGATGTGTATTCATCCTCTTTTCGCCTAAATAATACCATAAAGTCACCTTTCGTAGGGCGGGAATGCGTATCCATTCTCTTTTCTCCTTAAGAATACCTCTAGATTACCTTTCTTAGGGCAGGGATGCGTATCCATTCTCTTTTCGCCTTAAGAATATCATAAATTTACCTTTCTTAGGGTGGAGATGCGTATCCATCCCTTTACACCTCAAGATGAAATTCATGTGTTGTAATTAAACTCTCCATTGTGTAGCCTCCATAAAACATAAATATTGCTCCTGTGATCTAAAAAAAAAATAACACAAAAAAAAGCAAAAAAGAAAACATGTAACTTGATGCTTGCACGTCGAACACGAAGAGAATCTGCAAGAATGGTCTCCAAAGTTGTTGATGTGATGTTGAAAGAATAAGGAGGAAGCATCTATTTATAGGTGTTGTAGCGAGGAGTCCTTCTCCTAAACTAACAATTATTTCTATTATCCTAGGATTCAATTGAAAGCTATTTGAATTTGGGTTGGATTTGAACTTCGAAAATACACGGGAATAATTGGTTAGTGGCAGCTAACTTCCATAATTGGACAGGATTAGGAAGTTCAATTTTGAATAGATTAGAAAAAGGCATAGTATTAATTTATGTGTAAGTCCCACAAAGTAATAAATCACATGCAACTGACCAAATTTATAATAGAGGGAATATTTCATTTTGTTCACTACATTTATTTGTGACCAAAGAACAAAATTTTTCACTCGATGGAATGGAATCGACATTTTTGAGCTACAATGTTGAAAGAGGCATGCAATATATATATTTATATACATAAAAACTTACTAGATATTTCAAATCTTGTCTTCAATCATAACAAGTGTGCACTTCGACAAGACTTGAAGCAGGGGACATTTGTAATCATTTAAAATTTATTAAATATAAATTTATAAAATGATTCGAATTATATTAAATTCATGAATTTATTAGTCCAAATAAATATTATGGATTAATATAATTGATTTAATTATTTAAATCCAATAAATATGAATTTAATTAATGCCCGCTCCATAAAACTCATATGTCATGTCACTCAAATCGATTGGCCGAAGGGAGTCCTCTTCTAATCACACTTCCTCTATTTTAAAACTATAAATAGGGGCCCTCATAATTCAGAAAATAGAACCAATAATTCTAACGAAAAGCTAGAGAAAGCTCGTGGATCAAAAGCCGCAGATTTCTCTACAAGCTACAAGTTCAAGAATTCAAGAATTTAAGCGTTCAAGTTTCAAGAACGATCAAGATCAAGACCACCAAATTCAATATCAAGATCGAAACCCTTGAATTCAGCTAGAAGTCAAGATCAAGATAAAATTCAAGTTCAAGATCAAGATCAAGTTCAAGTTCAAGATCAAGATCAAGATAAAGATAAATTTCAAGTTCAAGTTCAAGATCAAGATCAAGTTTAAGTTCAAGATAAACTAAAGATCAAGCTTAAGATCCCTCGAATTATATCTGAAAAGGCGAATTCAGAGGAATCATAGAGATTGTAACACTCACACTTTAAATCAATAAAACGATTGTCTTGATTATTACATTCTCAATGCGAATTTTATCGTCTACACTCATGTCTAAAATTTATTTATTTTTGACGAAATGTTATTGTTTGTCTGTTTTTAGTATATTTGTTTTTCTTTCGATAGAGCAATACAAGTAGCATTATCTTCAATATTATTAGAATCTTCTATTCAAAAGAAAAATCATACATCTCATATATGTTAAGTCACTTGCTTTAGAAGTTGTTAGTATCTTAGCAAGACTTGGATAAGTATTAATAAATTGGTTTTCTTGTAGAAAATGATAATATGACAACACTCTTATATTAAAATAGATAACTTACATGCTATTAGATGTCATTTAGATTAAAAAATATTCATGTATTTGTACAACCAACAATTTCTTAACAATATTGATTAGAAATAATAAATTCATACCAATATTTAATTTTACTCAAATATCTCCACATAAAAGGGAAATTATATCTTAAATGTACATTAATAAAAGAATAATCTCATGAGTTGTAATACCAAGATACATAAGTGCAACAATTGCACTAAGTTATGATATATTTTAAGGGGTCGTTTGGTAGAGTGCATAAGAATAATGCCAAATAGAGTGTATTAGTAATGTTTGCATTAGCAATGCATGTATTAATTATGCTTGGATTAGTTATACTTAGATTATTTTTATGCATTGTTTGGTTGGATGCATAAAAAAAATAGCATGCATTGCATAAAAAAAACTAATTTACAAAGATACCATCCACTATTATTGTAGAAAAGATGTAAAAAAGGGTTTTGAGGGGCAATTGGGTCTTTAATCATGCTAATGCATGCATTAAAATTATTGCATTGCTAATAACTAGAAATCCATGGTATTAGCAATACACAACTTAATACACAATAGAGTGTATAACTAATGCAAAAATTAATTATACATAGGTTGGAAAAGAGTACCGAACAAGGTACTATTAATACATAAGGCTCATTAATGCATTCATTATTTTTCCTAATACACTCTACCAAACAACCCTAAGTGTTTTTATGAGATCAAAGTTATTCTTTCTTTATGTTAAGCGATCTCACAATCGTTGGGGTACTCAATGAAATCTATTTAAGACTTTTTAAATTCTTTAAGGATTTGCATATAACATTCACCGTCTAACTAGATGTAACAATTATTCATTCTGCATATTCAAGTATTTCATCAATTGTCATGCTGAAAGAAACTTCATTGCATCCACCACATGAGAATATATCTTCATACAATAATGTAAGGAATTTTGCAAAATAATCTATGCTATAAGGCCTAAGATATACTTTATATCTTGGGTTATACGTCTGCATAATAATTTTTTTCGTGCCCCACTTACATTATACCTTGATCTATGGACTATAAGTTTAGAGCATCTCTTTTCTGAGTGAAATAAAATATACTACTTGAATTGTAAATTTTATTTGACCAATCATTTATCAATTAACACTATTTAACAGATTCAAAATCAAGATTTCTTATTATCATTTAACGTTATGAGCATTACATTATATCAAAGGTACCATTGACAATCATTTTGAGATTAATTTCAATACGGCATAACTTATGAATATCACTTCATTTATCCTCATTTTCATGTGCCTGAATCTTTGCTAAGGTTTTATGAAGTATTATGTCAAAGTACTATTTTAAAAAGTTTTTGCTTCATTATTTTGACATTTTTATCATTTGCTTCTCTTATTCTTCTGTGAGTTTTATCTTTATAATCGATTGATCTATCATGCTACATGCGAATTATTAACTCTCCTTCAAAGGCCTTTCATTAAAGCATTATAACTGAATAATAACATAAGGTTAGTAAGTGCATTTGACAATTGACTTTGCGATATTTTACAATTAAAATTATCTCTTGAACTTCAAGTTAACATTTTCTTAAACGAGGATCTAGAAAATTCTTTCATGTATTACTTTCCACTACTTATCATCTCTTTCTTATGTTAAAAAATTTAATATATATTTAATATTTATTTAAGGACTCATCTTTATATGTTGTGGTGCAATAATTAACTTATATGTGCACATTCAAAAAATTTAAATGAGAATTATTTGGTTCCTGATCTTGAACCAATCATAAAAGAAAAAATTGTTACTTTTATGCATACACGTGCTGTTACATGTTAAATAACACATCTCAAACAAAAAAAAAATATTTAGCAATTTTATTCTCATAACTAATAATTTATCTAAACTAGAAACATACAATTTCTGCTATGCCAACTTGTTTATAAACCAACATTATCAACACAATTTTAAACTGGAACCATGCCCTTCATTAATAATTTGAGCAAACAACCTTGTAAAAATCAAATTGCAAGTTGATATTGTTCACACATCTTACCATATCATAGATGTAGTTATTAAAATCATATAATAGTAAATGGTCCACATAAAAAGTAAGCATGCTCATATTAACTTTTTTTTTTTGTTTTTTTAATGTTCCAAAATTGAGGAATTCACCCCAATTTTAGCTGATATAATAATCAATTTATCAGGGCAACGAGTGATAAATTTGTATTGTATCAAATAATTTAACTCTGAAGCATGTGTTGTTGCCTTATTTTAATGCTATTAAATATTTTCTGCAATTGTTTTTTGATAGATTAGCAAACTAGTAAAAAATCCTAATATAATTATTAAAAACATCCATATTTTATAAATATTAGTAAAAATGTCAATGTTTTAGAAAATTATTGTGTATCCTAATTTAGTTCCTATTTTATCTCACCTTAATTAAACATTTTTCAGCTCATTCGCTCTCATATGTTTTTTTTTAAAAAAAGTATTTTCTCTCTCACTGATTTCTCTCTTCCAATCTTCTTCATCTTTCAACTCTAACTTCTCTCTCTTTCGTTATTTCATTTTTTTTCTTTAGAAATTGAAAAATATATCTCTAAATATATTCACAACAATCCCGTTGAATAAGGTATGCATCTTTATCCTATTTTTAGGTTAGTTTACTAATTTTTATTTTTATTTAATTTTTTTTAAAAAAAATTGTTTGTAGTTGAGTATTAAATTGACCAATTTCGTTTAGGGTTTGAAAACCATAAAATCACTCTCTAATGAACAAATCCAAGAGGATTACAAGAGGCATCCAACTTAATCAATAACTTTCTAGCGAGTTTACATCCTTTAATCTATGTATTACTCAATAAATAACAGATAATGTAGGATCCGATGCTAAAATGACAGAAGAGAGACGATCAAAGAGTTGGTGTCACGCCCTGAGGCTACCCCCTTGACGTAAATACGAGACCTAGGATCACGAGTGACCCCAAGCTAGTCCTGAAGCTGGCATATCATAAGCATACTAAAACAATTGAATAAAGAGATACTATGCGGAAGCTAAAACAATAGATAACTTAAAGTGGGGAATACCCAAAACTGATCTGAATATATAAAATGTATTACAAGTCTGGTGATACTGAGCAATCACTCAAAAGCTAAGGTTGAATCTAATACTATGTCTGAAAAAGCCTCTATTGACTAGAGGTGCTGGGACATGCCCCCAACTAACTCTAGAAAGACTGAAAACTGAAATAAAATACTGAATATGAAAGACATGTATATTTTCCTAGAAGTATAAGGACTCACCACTGAAGCTGGTGAATACGGATCGGGAACCGATATATGTGTGATCTGGATGCTGAGTACCTGAACCTACATCATAAAAGGATGTAGCACAGAGTATGCGTCAGTACTTGGAATGTACCGAGCATTTATGATATAGAATATAACTGAACAAATATATAAGCTGAGCAAAGCATAAAGCAATGATATAATATAAACAGAATGTAAATGCTGAAATATAACTGAAAACTGAGCTAAATGCAATGACCAAGTACTAATCATGAACAAAACATGTTGAGACTAAATACTGATATGTAAACTGAAAGCGTGGTCATATGCACTAGAGTCTGACTATGGGAGCTACTATTAACCGACATAAAAACACATGAGCTAAACGTGGAGTTCGATATATACGCCCCATCGAGAGGACCTAATATACCTTGCCAGGGGTATAAAGGCATGAATAGTGTGATCACTAAATTTGATGCCCACAGAGGGGACTTATAAACCTATGGGGGCACGTAATTCTGGGACTATGAGGGTATGCTGAACCCTAGTCCAACTCGGTGCTAAGTCTACTCCCAACTGGAAATGTGTATGACACAACATAACTAAAAAACTAGATAGCTTAATATTCTGACATGCAAATCTGAGAATGTAACATTTAGGTACTGACAATGAAACATTCGAAACTGGAGCATGCATATCTATCTATCTGACCCAGCAATTGTAATTTATAAACTAAGAGATTCTACACAACTAGGGTTCTGAGTTTAATGCAAGGAACTAAGAAACGATTTCACAAAAACATGATAATTTGATTCAGAAAACTATAACAACTAATTCACAACCAATATCTAAGGTTTTAGAAACCATAGGTCTAAGCAAGATATAGCGAATCAAGAATCTAACTGAATTCTAGGGACCTAGTTGATGAAAGGAACCTACTAGTGAAATCCCACATACCTGGTGATGAAATTCATGGAGAAATCTTTGATTTTGGGGCTGAAACTAAAGAAAACCTGTTGCGTGTCCTTAAGAAAAACCAGTGCCTCTTTCTCTTCTATTCGTTCTAATTTTTGGTGAGTTTAGAGAATAAAGCTTTTAGGTAGGTTCTGACTAAGTAACTAGGCTTAAACTGAGTAAAACGACATAGTTTAGGGGTTAAACAATGTATTTTAGGTTTCAAACATATAGAGGAAAAGATCAAAAGAACCCTAACTTAAAATCTGATAGGGGCCTTCCACAGACCCTAAGACAGACCGTCAAAGGGACCATGACCCATCAAGTGTGCCGTGGTCTGTTGGCCAGTGGCTATTGGTTCTGGGGAGGGCCAACCAAGAGCCCTACCACAGCCCGTACGAAGGACCATGGATCGTGAAGGTCACCATGGTTCTTCACTTGGGCTGGGGTCTGCTGGCTCAGGACGACGGGCGCCACCACAACCCGTGGAGGGCTCTGTGGTCTGATGCCTGGGCCGGGTTAGTTCTGCCTGGCTTACACGAGCCTTTCCATGGCTCGTGAAGGGTCCCGTGGTCTACCCCTTTTGGAGGGTGTGAACCACGAGCGGGTCGACGGACCGTGGTTCCTTTCACGGTTCGTGAACCCTGCCATGGTTCACCAAAATTTTTTGAGTTTTCAGCTGAAAGTTCAAGTTTGATTTTGAGGTGTTACAATATCTCCCCCTTGGTAACTTTCGTCCTCAAATGAAGCATAAACTAGCTGAGTATGGAGGGAAAGAGACGCAATCCCTACCACTAAGTACTTAAAACTAATATCTGGCTGAACTGAGTTCCAAGATCATGCAAATATGCTAAAAATGAAAGAACAACTAAAAGAACATGATACTAAGACTCAATTTACGCAAGAGTAAACTGAGAGACCGGAGAGGAACTAATACCATAAGCTGGAACGGAATTGGAAGGAAAGATATGAGGATACTTGGCCTTCATGGCAGCTTCTGCTTCCCAAGTAGCTCCCTCTATGGACTGACTCCTCCACAAAACCTTAACTGAAATGACTTCTTTATTTCTCAATCTACGAACTGTACTTCTTCGTAAGTGAGACTATCCATCACAGCCACACTCTCTAATGGTACTATTCATGTCGGATCACCCACACACTTCTTCAACAATGAAATATGAAAGACTTGATGGACCGTTGCTAGTTCTGCTGGCAATTATAACTCATACACCACATTACCAACCCTTTTCAGGATTCTATAAGGGCCTACATAATTAGGACTGAGCTTCTCTTTCTTGCCAAATCTCATCACCCACTTCATGGGTTACACCTTCAGGAAGACCCAATCATCGATTTGAAACTCTAAGTCCCTTCTCCTCACATATGCATAGGACTTCTGACGACTTTGGGTTGTCTTAAGTCTATCTCTGATGAGTTGAACTTTTTCCATAGCTTCATGAACCGAATCAATCCTTATGAAGGTTGCTTCACCTACTTCAAACTAACTGACTGGGACCTGCATCTACGCACATATAATACCTTATACGGGGCAATCTGAATACGAGAATGGAAGCTATTATTATATGCAAACTCTATAAGAGGCAGGTGATCATCTTAACTACCTTTGAAATCGATCACACAAGCTCTCAACATGTCCTCTAAGGTCTGAATGGCACGCTCTTCCTGACCATCCATTTGTGGATGAAATGATGTACTGAGATTTACCTGATTACCAAGACCTTTCTGAAACGATTTCCAAAAATGAGAGGTAAACTGATGACCTCTATCTAAGATAATAGACAAAGGAACCCCATACAACCTGCCTATCTCATTAGTGTAGATTTTAGCGTAGTCCTCCATTGAATCTGTAGTCTTGATAGCCAAGAAGTGAGTAGACTTAGTAACTCTTTCTACTATCAGCCAAATAGAGTCATGCTGTCTGCGAGTACGAGGTAAACCCGTAATGAAATTTATGTTTATCAATTCCCACTTCCATGTAGGAATGTTAAATATCTTGAGTCATACCTCCTAGTTTCTGATGTTCTACCTTAAATTGTTACCAATTAGGACATTGGGACACAAAATCTGCTATGTCCCTCTTCATGCCGTTCTACTAAAAGACTTCCTGCAGATCACGGTACATTTTAGTGGCACCTGGATGAATAGAATACCTAGAGTTATGGGCTTTTGTAACAATCTGCTACCTCAGTTCATCCACATTAGGAACACATACAAGACCCTGGTAACGAAGAACACCATCTCCCCCTTGGGAAAAAACCTCTACTTTCTGCAGATGAACTGCACCTTTCAACTAAAGCAATATAGGATCACTATCCTGTTTTTCCTTAACCTCCGCTACCAATAAAGATTCAGATTTATTCTAAACCATCACACTACCATCTGACATGTACGTAAGACCAACTTCTAAGCGAGCAAGCCGGTGAACATCTTTTGCTAATTCCTTCCTTTCTCCCTCAACATGTGCTACACTACCCATAGACAGTCTGCTGAGAGCATCAACCACTACATTGGCCTTACCTGGATGTTAAAGCACATTCATATCATAGTCCTTGAGGCATTCAAGCCATCTCCTCTGACGAAGATTCAACTCCTTCTGGGTGAACACATACTGGAGGCTCTTATGATATGTGAACACATCTACGTGAACACCAAACAAGTAATGTCTCCAAATCTTTAGGGAAAATACTACAGCTGAAAGCTCGAGGCCATGAGTTGGGTAGTTCTTCTCATGTACCTTAAGCTGTCTAGAAGCATAAGCTATGACCTTACCTTGCTACACTAACACACAACCTAGGCCGACCCTAGATGCACCGTAATAAATCACATAATCGTCTGAACCATCTGGTAGAGTCAAGACCGGAGTTGTAGTCAACCTAGTCTTCAATTCTAAGAAGTTTTTTCTCACACTCATCTGACCACTGAATTTGACCTTCTTTTGAGTCAACTTGGTCAATTGGGAAGCTATGGATGAAATTCCTTAAATAAATCTCCTGTAATAACCGGCCAAGCCTAAGAAACTTCTGATATCTGTTGGAGAGGTGGGTCTGGGCCATTGTTTCATTGCCTCTATTTTCTGAGAATCCACTAGAATTCCTTTGCTTAACACCACATGACCAAGGAAAGTGACAAACTCTAACCATAATTCACATTTGCTGAACTTAGCGAATAACTGGCGATCTTTGAGAGTCTACAGAGCAACTCTCAGATGAGTCGCATGCTTCTCCTCACTCTGAGAATAAATGAATATATCATCAATAATGACGATAACGAACAAGTCCAAATACTATTTGAATACCCTATCCATTAAATCCAAGAAAGCTGCAGGAGCATTTGTTAATCCAAAAGACATAACTACAAATTCATAATAACCATACTGAGTTTTGAAAGTTGTCTTAGGAATGTCACTATCTCTGACTCTAAGATTGTTGACACCTAATTTTGACCGACCTTTAACCCTTTTTGGAATGATATTTGATTAAATAAGTTTTTTTAAAAATATATTTCGAGTTTAAAATTTTAATCAATTTTGTCTAAAAATTATATATTTTAGTATGCATGATTTTAAAAATTATTGTAATTATTATCAAATTACTTTTATCGATAGTTAAACTCGAAATAATTATTTTACTTAAATATTTTAAAATCTTAGATGTGTTTAATTATATGAAAATATTTAATATGTGTAGTATTTTTATTAATTGAATAGCATTCCCTTAAATTTCCTGTAAATTATTTAACTTTCAGCCTATTTTGATCTAATTCCTTTCAATTCTAGCCTTTTCCTTACCCAAGTCATTGCAATTCTAGCCACCTCAATCCAATTTCATTTTTCATTTATAGCCAATCTGATTTCAATCATAAAGAACCTCATCTTTTAATCTAAACCGTTCTTCCTTCTCCATTAAATTTGAGCCCTTCATCTAATCTTGATCGGACGACTAGAAATAAATCCTCCCATCTTTCCTATTTTATATCCTAAAAGACCAAACCCTAAAAAAGCCTATCATTTATCTTCCTCCCCTCTCTCTCTCTTGCCGCCGCCTCTCCTCTATTTTCTCCATTCCGTCTCTTCTCTCCAATGAGAATGGCGAGGCAAGTCATCGCCTCCCTATCGTCTTTCCAATCAGCGAAGGCGAAGCAGCAAGAGCCACCAAGGCAGATGTCGGCGAGAAGCAAAATGCCAGACAACCACCTTTTTCTTTGATCGAAATCAGCAACAGCTGGCGACAATAGCAAGATCATCAGTGATCCCGGCGAGCCTCTCCTCTTTTCCTTAGCTTCGGTGAAGGCAGCCAATAGCAGCAGCGCTCGGCGAGACGCACACCAGCAACCAGTATCCCCGCACAACAAACAGTAGTAGCAGCCAGGCGACCTCCACTCTCCCTCTCTCTTCTTCGATTTTCTCCTCCAGCAGCTCCGACTCTGGTGACCAACGATGGCGCAGCTCCGGCCAGTAGATATGAGAATAAGGAAATAGGCAAGAAGTTTCGGTAATTTTTCTGAATTTAGCCAAGGATCTGTCCAGGTATATCTCTCTAAATATCCATTTCGTGTTTTTTTGTTAGTCATGCATAAGGTAAAACTTGACGAATCTTTGTTTACTGCTTACTTGTTCATATTGTTTTCTGTCAATGTTAATTTAGTTTTTGAGAACTTTGTTAACTATTTGCTTAAGATTGTTGATTACTGTTATTTGGTTATGCGTATGCTGATTGATCATTGCTCTCTATTTCATTGTTGGTGGTGATCCTTTATAAATCTCTTCCCATTAATCAATTATGCTTCTTATTTAGATCATGGAAAATTAATTGGTTAATTGATATGCTTGATTTCGGTAATCGGTCGAAGTAACTAGCTAATTATTGGAAAGTGGCTTAATTGTGGCCAAATGGATTGATCCTCGTGATTTCAGTAATTGCTATATTAATTGTTCCTCTAATCAATATTTCTCTTTGTCATTTAAATCCTAATTACTACTATATTGTGTCTTGATACGGGAGGTTTTTGTTTGCTTGCCAATGTGCATTAACCTATCAATTGAATTTGGCCCTTTTCCTTAATTGAGCTTGGTCAGATTTCTTTAATTGCTTTGTTCATAGAAAGAGTTAATTTAATTGATTGTGTTAGGAGTATTTACAACTTGACTTATATGTACCGTTATCTCTTTCCCTTAAATTGTATCCCTTTTGACTGATATTGTTGTATTGATGATCCTCAATTGCTCTCTTGCCTTAGTTAAGAGGTAGACATAATTTATACGGTATGTATATATATTTTATGTTTGGTAAAAGGGTTGGCTGATTGCTCTATTGACTAATTAATTGATTTGTTTTGTTTTAATTAAGGTTGGACAGATTGCTTATTTGCTCTTTTTTTTTTTGGTAAATAATCGACTAATTTGTCTCTCACTTGTATAAGGAAGTAATAAAATATTTTTAATGGCATTTTCCTTTCTGTCGATCTCTTCCGTCACTATATAAATAGATACTGACTCATAGTTATACACTACATAGAGACGCTTACACACTTTAACAATAGTAAAAAAAAAAAAACTCTCTGCTCTCTAAAAATAATTTTCGGTGATTCTAAGGAGTACTTATCAATTTTGCTATGTACGGGTCTATGTGAATTAAGTTCGTCTGCATTGCTGATAACTATATTCTGCATAATCAGTTAATTCTACTTCACTAGTTCATTTTCATTTTTGCCTATGCTATTTTGAATATTGTGTATGAATAAATAAAAGGGAGGCATCCGGGTTAGTTCTCTTCACCCCTCTCTTCTATGTGATATATTTTGTGTGGTTTGTTTAAATGGTTGGGTCTACATGTATGCGAATAATACTTTATTATGCATATTTTTCCCTTTTACATGTATATGGTCGTATGTCTCTTTTGCTTTAGCAGGATCTTGATTTTAAAGTTCAAGATATGGAGAGTCGCCATGGGAGGGAAACAATAGACGAGTGGATTTTATTTAATTTATGTTTTGAATATTATTTAATATCTTTTATTGTTTTGTAATAATTTGTAAACTCTAAACTCCATATTTAATAATAATTTGGGGGATCGTCTAAAGGGGGAGGGGGATATACGTGCTAATTGTTTCATTTCTTTTTTAGCTTAGTCTATTTTTGTTATGTGTGTTGCTAGATAATGAGTATGTCAAATTCTCTTAAATAATTTACCTAAAAGAAACTATTTATTCATGTTTGTCTAGTTTTAGATAAACAACCTTTAATTGTTGCATAACCTAACCTTTTGAACAAATGTTAATACATTAATATTATCTTGAATTAGTAAGAGTTCGATAACTTTAGTACATCAGTTAGTAATCCAAATCCTAATTTTATGTGTTTAATAACTTCTTAGCATGTTTAATTAATTAGCTCATTCATTTAGATTTCAACAGTCGCTTTATGTGAATAAATTCAGACCATTTAGAAACCGTGCCTACAAGTTGTATATTTGACTTTATTTTTATCTAGAAATCATGCCTATAGGATCAGCAATTAATTTCAGCATATTCACTTAGAAATCATGTCTATAGGATCTAACTAATAAGATCAATGCTAAAAATTGTAATTTAATAATTTTCAGCATGTTAAATGCCGGAAACAATTGTGCTGCGTATTTTCTGCTATTGTTAAATAATTTTTGTGACATAATTATTTTTGGACACTTGGAATAAATCAATTAATCTCCAGCATGTTAAATAATTCAACCACATTTTGTTAGGCATTGTGCTACTATTTTGTGATGCATTAAGTACTGCTCAACATAAGCAATTCTGCATTATGACTACTTGTTCTGCCATTTAAAATCAACTGATAATTAATTTCTGCATCTCCTACTTATATATATATTGCCCTGATTAAGTTAATTAATTTTCTGAATCGTAATTAACTGTTTTGCCACTTAAAATCAGCTACTGATTAATTCCCACATTTAATAAACTGATTTGCTTAAAATAAATTTCTGAACTAATAATAAATCCTGCTACTGCTCTATAAAATATTTTATGCATTTTGGAATAGTGTTCTGCCCCCCTTAAGATCAGCTAATAATTTGGTGTTTGCATACTATTATGAAGGCCCCATTTCAAATTAATTTTTAATTAAATCAATCTTTAGCCCTTATAATATTCTGTCTGTTCTAATGTTATAATACTTGTTAATGTATTTGTATGCACACACTCAGCATGAGACCTTTCACAATTACTTGTGTTTGCCAGCATGTTTAGGATGAAATTACTTGTACCCATGCCTAACCCATGTCTAGAAAGATGAAATTGAAGTATGTGGGTTTTGTGCCTTGAAGGAGGAAATTGAGGATTTAGAGATAATCTTCTAGGATTGATGATATGAATTGTAGATTGATAGAAATTAGGGCATAAAGACATGAATTGAATGAGATTAAAATATACATGATGATTTATGATTAGTAGTGATCTAGATTAGGGCTTGTAGAGTAAAGCTTGCATGATGAGCTATGATTGTTGAGGCTTTGAGAGTAAAACTAATACTATGAATATTGCATTATAAATAGAATTGTTGTGGAAGAACTTTACCCACATAATCTATACCATGAATGCATGATTGTATAATGTGAAAGGTTTTCTCACATAGAATGATTCTAGGTTGAAAGGTTTGCCTCGTAATTGAATCAAAGGCTCAAGAGCCATCATAAATAGATCGTGGATGGTGATAGTGCTCACGCATGATCTAAAGAGTTATTTTAGTGATGTACCTTGTATCGGTAGGCCAAGGCCACCCTTTCATAAGTAACTAAAAAGAGCTAGTTTAATGATCTAACTTGAAGTTGTGATAAGAAATCCCTTCATCAATAGCTTCACTTGGTAAGATAAGACCATGCATGGTACCTTGAGTAGAAGATCTCATGGTAGCCTTGGATTGAGAAATCATACCCTTTCTAAGGTTAGCTTGAACTAGGATAATAGTATGCTTTCATGATAGCATGACTTGGTAGGCCAAACCATCTCATTGGTAGCTTGAATTGAGCAGAAGTACCTTCCTTGAGTAGCTTGGACTTGCATGAGAGTATGTCTTCCATGATAACTTGGTCTAGCATGATGTGGTGTTTTTCCTTGGTAGCCTTGAATTGGTAAATTGTAACCATTCATGTGTAATTAATTGTCTTGGACTAGTAAAGAAGTACTCCTCCATGAATGATAGAAATAGCTAAAGAGGAACAAGTCCCTAATCAAAGTAGCATGTTTATGATGAAACAAGGTTACTTCAAGGAAGTATCATAAGTATTTTTAATATGAGATTTGCCTGTATGATGTATGATTAGGTTGGATTGTTGCTAGAGTTGCCTTCCTTGATATGTATGATTAGAGTTCATTCCCTTGCACATGAGAAATAAGCAAAGGAATAGAATAGAAGATGATGAACATAAATGATAGCCCAAGGTGGTCTACTTAGCATGGGTGAGATTTATGGGGTCTTATCCATGCCTTGAATAAATATGCTTTGAGGTTACTTATGAAGTGTTCCTCCTATGTTATGGTGATCTAAGTATTGTCTATTCTTATGACTATGTTGTTTCCTCTTTTGTTTATGGATTGTGTCTTATGTTGACTAATGCTTATGTTATGCCTATGTTGATGATTTATACTAGCTATCATATTTAGTACATTTTGTACTAACGCATACTCTTGCCTACATTCTTATCAAATGTAGGGTCCGGCGATATTGACTTTCATCCCCGTGGCTAGGATCTTAGAAGAAGTAAGGATTGAAGTTTGGTGAGTCCTCATAGCATTCGAGGAGTTAGACACCATGTTATTATGGCTTTCATTTTATGTTTAGAATTTTTGTATGGGTTGCGTCCCAAAGATATTCATGTTTTAGATGGTTTGAGACAAGTGTATTAGACTTTCGCTTCGTTTTATAAAAGACTTTAATGTTATGGAAAATGTTTTAATTTTCGCTTATTTATATTACTTTTTGTTATGATATGCTAAGGGGTTTTTATGGGACCTCTTGGGGTCTTGTACGCCTTGTTACATCTAGGGGTACCCTTGGGTCGTGACATGGGGGGTGGAGTACTAGCTAATAAAGGTGCTGGGGCTGTAGACCTTTGCTGAAGCTTTGAATGGTTTCCACCCGATTTTTGCTGAGAGTATTCGTAATTCCCTGTTCTAGCCTTCTTGTTGTCCTTAGATATTTTCCTAAGCTTGTCTCCCTCAACCTGCTGAGCAAGAGTCATGAGCCTAGATATATTAATACCCTCTAGTAGCATAGCATTCCTACAGTCTGTCTTCACCAAGTCGGATACCCCAAACATAAACTTACTCTTTTGTGCCCTTGGATTGGCAACCATATATGGAGCATACCTGAAGAGTTGAGTGAACTTCAGCCCGTACTTTTGGACTGACATTGTAACTTGTCTCAAATTCATAAACTGCTGAGCTTTAGCCTCTCTCAACTTCCTAGGGAAGAACCGGTCCTGAAAAGCTCTAGTAAAACACTCCCAAGTTGCAGGAGCTGCATCCACACCCTTGTTTTCTTTCCACTGAGTGAACCAAATGTGAGCTACGTCCTTAAGCTGGTAGGATGCCAACTCCACCCTATCATTACCAGTCACTTGTATCACTCCAAATATTTTCTTAACCTCATCAATGAAGTTCTAGGTGTCCTCACCAACCTGTGACCCCAGAAACTCAGGCGGATTTATCCGAACAAAATCATGAACCCTAGTTGTTGCTGACCCACTATTAGCATTTGTTGGAGTTGAAGCATGGTGATTGTTCTGATTGGCCACTCTCTAAGCGAAAATCTAGATCGTATTCCAAAATTCCACGTTGGTGACCTCATGGTCCGGGACTGGAAGAACTACGTTAGCGTTGCATGCATTAGCATTCCTTGTGTAAGCTCTACGAGGAGGCATGATCTAGAAAGCACAACGAAGAATTGGAAAGGAGATCATACCCACGCACGATAAGAATAACAAGAAAGTGAAGTTTTTCCTAAAACACTTCATAGCCTCCCTCTCATTAGATGTGGTGAACTTCACACCAATGAAAGAGACTCTACTTAGTGCTGCTTTCAGACATCCTAGGACTCTTAAACCTAATGATCTGATACCAAGTTTGTCACTCCCCGAGGCTACCCTCTTGCCGTAAACACGGGACCTAGGATCACGAGTGACCCCAAACTAACCCTGAAGCTGGCATATCATAAGCATACTAAAACAACTGTATAAAGAGATACTATGCGGAAGCTAAAATTGTAGATAACTTAAAGTAGGGAATACCTAAAACTGATCTTAATATATAAAATATATTACGAGTCTGGTAATACTGAGCAATCACTCAAAAGCTAAAGTTAAATTTAATACTATGTTTGAAAAAGCCTCTACTGACTAGAGTTGTTGGGACAAGCTCCCAGCTAACTCTAGCAAGACTTAAAACTGAAATAAAAGATTGAATATGAAAGACATGACTGCTGTCCTAGAAGTATGAGGACTCACCACTAAAGTTGTTGAATACGGATCAGGAACCGATCTATGCATGACATGGATGCTGAGTACCTGAACCTACATCATAAAAGGATGTAGCATAGAGTATGCATCAGTACTTAGAATGTATTAAGCATGCAGGATATAAAATATAGCTGAACAAATATATAAGTTGAGCAAAGCATAACAGAGTATTGATATAACCTGAACATACTGTAAATGCTGAAATATAATTGAAAAATGAGCTAAATGCAATGACCAAGTACTAATCATGGAGAAAACATGCTGAGACTAAATACTGACGTGTAAAATGAAAGCCTAGTCATATGCACTAGAGTCTATATGTGTGATCTACTATTAACCAATATAAAACCACGTAAGCTAAATGTGGAGTATGATGTATATGCCCCATCGAGAAGAACCAATATACCTTGCCAGGGGTATAAAAGCATGACTGGCGTGATCACTAAATCTGATGCCCACAGAGGGGACTTATAAACCTACGGGGGTACGTAGTTCTGGGACTATAAGGGTACGCTGAACCCTAGTCCAACTCGATGCTAAGTCTACTCCTAACTGGAAATGTGTATGACACAACATAACTAAAATACTGGATAGCTTAATATTCTGACATGCAAATTTGAGAATGCAACATTTAGGTACTGACAATGAAACATTCGAAACTGGAGCATATATATCTGTTTATCTGACGTAGCAAGTGTAATTCTTCAACTAAGAGAATCTACACAACTAGGGTTCTGAGTTTCATGCAAGGAACTAAGAAACGACTTCACAAAAACATGATAATCTGATTAAGAAAACTATAGCAGCGAATTCACAACCAATATCTAATGTTTTAGAAACCCTAGGTCTAAGCAAGATATAGCGAATCAAGAATCTGACTAAATTCTAGGGACCTAGTGGATAAAAGGAACCCACTAGTGAATCCCACATACCTGGTGATGAAATTCACGAAGAAATCTTTCGATCTTAGGGCACCTGTTGCGTGTTCTTGAGAAAAACTGGTGCCTCTTTCTCTTCTCTTTGTTCTAAGTTTTGGTGAGTTTAGAGAATAAAGGTTTTAGGTAGGATCTGACTATGTTACAAGGCTTAAACTGAGTAAAACAATGTAGTTTAGGGGTTAAACGACGTAGTTTAGGTGTCCAACACATAGAGGAAAAGATCAAAATGAGCCCAACTTAAAATCTGACGGGGGCCTTCCATGGACCCTATGCCGGACCGTCAAAGGGACCACGACCCGTCAAGTGGGTCGTGGTCTGCTGGCCAGTGGCTACTGGTTCTGGGGAGGGCCGACCGCAAGCCCTACCTTTGCCCGTGTGAAGGACCACGGACCGTAAAGGTCACCGTGGTTCTGCACTTGGGCTGGGGTCTGCTGGCTAGCCAGGACGACAGGCGCCACCATGGCCCATTATCAAGACCACGTCCCATGAAGGGCTCCGTGGTCTGATGCTTGAGCCTGGTTGGTTCTGCCTGGCTTACATGAGCCTTCCTAGGGCTCGTGGGGTGGTCCACGGCCCATGAAAGGTCCCTTGGTCCACCACTTATGGGAGGGTGTGAACCATAGGCAGGTCGATAGACCGTGGTTCCTTTCACGGTCCGTGAACCCTGCCGTGGTTCACTGAATTTTTTTGAGTTTTCTGCTGAAAGTTTAAGTCTGATTTTGAGGTGTTACAGTTGGTGTTTTCATCTTTTTGTATTCTGAATCTTTTGAGAAGTTTCTAAATTTTTGTATTCATTACAGTTTTTTGAGTGGCCTAATGTTTTTGTATTTTGAATATGTTTTTTTATGTTGTATTTGGTATTCATTACATAATCTGAGTTGTTGTTGTATTATGATTCTGATTGGGTAGTTACACTTTTGTATTCATTAAAGAAATTGAGTGGTCTGATGTATTTTGTATTATGAATTTGTGTGGTATATCATATATTTTTATTCTTAATATGTTTGGTATGTTGTATTTTGTATTGTTTAGAGAATCTGGGTGATTATTTTTTTATTGTATTCTGAATCTGAGTGACCAGTTAAATTTTTGTATTAATTACATAAATTGAGTTATCTATTATATTATGTATTATGAGTTTAAGTGGTATGTTGTATTTTGGTTATCTAATTCAGTGTACATTTTTGTTGAATTTGTATTTACATGTTTAACTTTGTATTCATTTCAAATTATTTATTTGTTTCATTTTGTATTTTTTTTTTTATAGGCAACATGATCAAGAACTTGATGCCGGAGTCATTAGTGATAGTGAGGCACCTCCGAGGCATAAACATGCCTCACATAGTTCTCGATGATAGTGAAACAATTTGAAATACAATAATGGTTTATTCGTAGTTTGGCTAATCTTGCTTGATTCTAAAATATTTTGTCTAATATACATTTATCTTTTTGTAGCAGTTTATTCTGCAAAGTCATCATTTTAATATGAAATTTTGATTTATCATTAAAAAGGTTTGACATATATTATTGTATTTCATTAATTGCATATTGTGTATCTCTTCATAGAGTACTAATTACAAATGGTTATGGTTTGAAATAAACTGAAACAAGTGAAATTCGTTAGTGATGTTTCAAATGGGGATACAATTTGAGTTGACATGATTATTCCTATACAATTTAATTAAAATTTGAATTCATAATGTAAGACCTAAATTACCAAATTGTAGTCTATTTTTGTATTCATTCCATCTTTATTCATCAATATTTTTTTGTATTTCATTTCGCTAATCTTGTATTTAGGTTTCACTTTATATGCCAAAAATGTTTTCAGTTATTTAAAAATTTATGCGCCAAATGGTATACGAACAAGGTTTGAATTCAATGTATTTGATTATTTTGGAATTCAATTTCAAAATCATACAACTTTAAAAATATGTATACAATTTGAGTTAACACCATTATTTTCTAAACAATTTAATTAAAATTTGAATTCATAATATAAAACCTAAATTACCATATTTTTAGTTCATTTTTGTATTCATTCTGTCTATATTATTTTGAATTTTTTTCCAATTATATATGAACAATTTTTTTATATCGTTTTGCTCATTTTCTAATTTAAATTTCACTTTATATACCAAAAAATGTTTCCAGTTCTTTTAAAATTTGTGTGCCAAATGATATACCAACAAGATTTGTATTTAATGTATTTCACTTTACAGCTTTGTATTTACTATAAACTCATTAGTCTTCATAATTATATACTTTGTATTTTATATTCTACATATCATTAAAGACTAATCAGATCAATATGTTCCTTTTTAAAAATTGATAATGAAACTATGCGGACTCTGCTCTGTGGTTTACTTTTTATTTTGTAACTGATGAGAATTTTAAGTGATATGTTATTTTTAAAAATATTTTCTCTCCTAAATTTCTCCTTTCTGTTATTAAACAATCGTGTTCTTTCAATTAAAATAAATAATAAAAACATAAATAAGATACATATCAAACAAAAATTTTGACATTTTTAATAAATATTGAAAGTATGGCAAAGAGATCCTATTAAATGCTAAAATATTGACATTTTGAAAATTTTCCCATTGTTTTTTGTATGCATGCATTTCTTGAAAATTGAAGATAATCAATGATTGAAAACTGAAAATAATTTGTTCAAGATCTGTGAAGAGCATGCGTGCCATAGAAGAGCATCTGTGCAACACAGAAAGAGGAAGTAGCTATTGGACTGCCTACATCCTAGCTGTAAGACGGCACCTGCGAGACGTAGGAGGACATAAGAAAATCTGAAAAAAGATTTCTAGCGAACATGTGTGTCGTAAGGTTGGACATGCGAAATTCAGGTGCAAACTCAAGTAAGCCAACAATAATTTGAAGGAAAAAATTGTATATGGGAAAATAACGTACTTTGAAAGCTTTCAGGATCATTTTGGGGATTTATGCAAGAATAGAAGATATTATTCTCCCCAAATCGGATATTGAGCATTGTAGAAGAATTGAGTAGTGAATAAAGTACATTCGTAGTTTCCTTTTTAAAGAAGAAAATATCATTATTTCTGAAACTCAAGCTTGGAATTGATTTTATATGTCTATTATGAATGCAAATGAGGAATTCAACTTTCGTATAATTGCTATTTTTTTTTATCATGAGTAGCTAAATTTTCTTCCAGGGATATGTGTGCATGTTGAGGCTCTAAATTTCATTTGGATAGTGACTAATTGTTCTTAGAATTGATTATAATGTTGTCTTTAAATTTAAATCTAAAAATTATTGATTGCAAACATTTATTGAACTCTCTAATTTCAAATTTTCTTGAGAAAGGAAAGTAAAATTGTTTTAAGACTTCAATGGTATGAACTTGTGATTTAATTAAGGAATAAGAGTCATACATAGTCTAAATTCGAATAAACCCTCATTTAACGGCTTGCGTTAGAAATAGTCTATGTCCACCCATGATAAAGTTTGATGGTTTATATGGTATGATTTGGAGGTTTGAAAGAACTCAGAAATAAACACATTTATTGTGTTGAAAATCCTTGAATTTAGTTTAATTCATATGTTATCCATGTGGTAATTTATTCTAAAATAGTTAGTCAATATTTACCAAATCGACTTTTATGATTCAAAAATGAATGTGATGACATTCGTCTTACCCACCAAGACAAGACCTAAAAATTCAAATATTATGATAAAATGCAGATGTAAAATAAAAATAAAAATTTAAAAACAGATAAAAATATTGATAACACAGTCAACTTAATTGAACCCCCAATACCTGGTTGTCATATGCACAAGCATCTAACGTACTACAATAGATTTGAAAGAAAACACAAGTCTCAAATGTATTGTTACTAAAGTGGAAAAAAATCATAAATAGGAGTAAGAAGTTTCGTTGAGATGACAAACAACTACCTCACAAATCTCTAGCGGAAAACTCGGAAAGAAGAGAATACAGAGTATCACGACGATCCATACTCGTAACCTACACAAATGTAGAAGCAAGGGGTGAATACCAAATAATATGGTATTCAACAAATAAAATCCTAAACACGAGATCAGGTGATATAGAATACGGGTACTCCGAACACTCCAACCGAACCTCCACAACTACAACCTGCATAAAACCAACCCAATCTAACAGTTCAAAATTTACATAGCACATAGCTCAATAGCAACACTCCGACAATAACAGATCAACAATACACAAGATCAAATTCATCAATCACAAGTTCTACATAATGACACTTAAAAGTTCACAAATGATAAAGAAATGCAATGCCATGAAATGTAGTTCCAAGTATAATGATGCACGTATGACCTAGCGATACATTACCACTATCTCTCAGTCTGGAACCCATGGGGGACATATTGGTCCATGCTAATCCTGGCAACGAAACCGGGAGGTGTCGATATCAGTCTCGTTTCATCCCGGTCCGTTACCGATCTGGTAGCCTTCAATTTGGGCCGGGTATATAGGTAACCGGTATAGGTAACGGGAAGAAAATCAAGAATTATTGACCGGGACCGTCCTGGTTCGATTAGTACCGGTTCCTATTTTGGTCCATAATGGTTCGGTCTAGTTTTGCGGACTTTATTTTTTTTTAAAATTTAAATTAAACTAGCTGTTACCAGCCATTGGGTAACAATTATTGGGCCCCACCCAACGACTATTTCACCCTCTAACTCCCCCAAAACACCACCCTACCCCCAAACTTTTTTTAATACTCCAAAGTTTTAAAAAATAAATTTTAGTCCTATTTTTACTATAAAAATCCCAAACCTTAATTATTTTTACTCACAAATTTTCTTCATCTTCTATTCTCTCAAGTCTCAAGTCTCAAGTCTCTAATCTCTATTAAATTAAAAATTATATTAGTTTAAAAGCAATTTTGGTGGATTATTTTTGTCTTTGAAGCAACCTTCAAGCTTCAATTTTCAAATTTTATCTATCAATTTTTGGCTTTCGGTCATACATGTCTACTTTTAAGTGACGTTTGGTACATTCGTTCCAACTTTCATCTTATTAGTCTTTACTTATTTAGTTATTTATTTGTTTGCATTTAATTTTCGTATTATATATAATTCACTTACTTTTAATATTTTAATATGAATTTCGGTAAAAAAATATTGGTAAAGGTAAACAAATATTTTTGGTACCGTCACTAATGTATTTACCGAAAAATCTAGGAAAAATAAAAAATCTGGTAGTTCTTCTAAATCTAAAACTAGACAAGTAGCTCAAGTAAAAGTAAATATGAATGATTTTACGCATGTTGATGAAATTGTTTTTAATATTGATAGTAATATTGAATTAGATCAATATCATGAATCTTTACAAGCAATGTTTGGTAATTTTGATGAAGAATTAGATGAAGAAGTAGAATATGACAATGTTAATGATGATATTGATACTTGATGATGATGATGATGATGATGATGAAACAGATCTAGTTACCGCTACTAGTCCACTTCCGCTCCCACTCCCACTCCTATTCCCTGCCCTGCCCCCATACATCCTAGTCGGGCTGAGCCCGAGGTAGAATGTGCTAAAAACTCTGTTGTGTGACAATATATGAATCAAAGTGAAGATAAAACTCAAGCTATTTGTAATAAATTTAAACATAGAATGAATTATAAAACTGTGGAAAAGGCGGGTGGGATAATACATTTAAGTAGTCATTTAATGGGTTGTTGTAAAAATGAATTTTTGCATGCTAAAGCTATAGCCGAAACTATAAAGAGTGGTACTCCCCTTCCTAATGCATTTGTAGGAGTAGAGGGATCTAATATGGTGCAATCACAATTAAACCCTTCTATTGTTTCTGGCCCTAGTACACATTGCGCATATAGTAGAGAAAGAGATCTTAAAGAATTAGCTAAAATGATTATTGTTATTAGCTTGCCTTTCATTTTTGTTGAAAATCCCGATTTTGTTCATTATATTCAAATTGTGTACAATCCATCTTTTAGAGGTTTTTTCAAGAAACACAATTAAAAAAGCTATTTTTGATTATCAAGGTCAACATTTAAAATATCTTCGTTGTTTATTTTATTATATATAATACTTGTAAATTGACTATTAATTCTGATATGGGTCACAGTGTTAATGGTAATGATTATTTCACTTTTACTAGCCATTGGGTCGATGAAATTGGATTATGCAAAAAAGAATTTTAGGTTATAAATGTTGTGAAATGCATAAAACTGGTAGTTACATAGCTCAAACTATTAAAAATGTTTTAGAAAATTATGGAATTTGTAATAAAGTAGTTAGTGCCACCCTAGATAATGCTTCTAATAATACATTTGTTGTGAATAACTAAAATTAACAGTTTGCCCTATTTATATTGATGATTTTCATATTAAGTGTGTTGCACATATATATAATTTGATTGTTAGAGATGGTATAGCAATGTATAATAATGGTTGCTTAAAATATGAAATTACGTGTTATTTTATTTTTAAATGTCAAGTAAAGGCTAGAAGTATGTAGAGAATTTGAAAATTATTGACGTGAATTTAATCTTCCCCCTAGAAAAATTCCAAAATCAATGTCTACTAGATGAAATTCTTTATTTGAAATGCTTCAAGTCGCTTATGAATATAGAAAGTCTTTACAAATGGTTTAGAATGCTCATAATTCAAATAAGGACTATAGACTTGCTGATAATGATTGAAATGACGTAAAAGAACTTATAGACTTTTTAAAAGTTTTTTATTTAGCTACAAAATAAATTTTTGGACTTTATTATCCATCTATTTGCTCAGTTTTATCAAATATTTGTGCTATTTCTAGTAAATTTTATAAATTCAAAAATAACCCAAGGTTTGAAGATTCAGTTAAGTCTATGATTAAAAAATTAAAAAAAATATTTTTTTTTCCTATTCCTCAAATTTATTTAACTGCTTGTTTGTTAAATAAATTTTTATGGGGATTAGCATACACAAGAGAAGTCAGTTGACCCATTTTTTCTTCAAGCAATTTAATGGATGACAAATGTGAGATTATGGTGGTGGAGAAGGTTGAAACGTCACTGTTCATTTCTTGCAAGATCATATCATAACCCTCCACCTTGTCGAGAATTTTGGTCAACAAATCATCGATTGGATTATTCATTAGATTGAAAGGCAGCACATACCTAGAATCTTCACATTCCTTTTCATGCCAACTTTCATTATTATTTTTGATCCAACCTTGATTTCCGACAAGTCTTAGAAGCCTTGGCCAAAAATCCTCCGATTTTCCACCTTTCATGAGAGATCTCATCATACATTCCCCAAGATATAGCATCCACTCAATTTTTTCCACTTCCAGTAACACGCTCGGATAACATTTCAAGTTGAGCAGAAAATTTAGCAATGCTTTTGTAATGCTCTTGGTTTTTCTCTTCTTATTCTTTAACCATTCCCAAGTGTGGAAGTGACACATTATCTTCACTCGTATACCAAGCTTGGTTAATTTTGGTAATCTCATCAAGAAACCTAGATGCTTGACTATATCGCCCCAAACAAGATGATCAACCAATCCTTTATTTACAACATCAAGACTTTAGAAGCTCATCAGGAAAACTATATCTTGGACATTGTAACAACACCCTTTTACAGCGTAGCCATGTTTTATGTATGGGTTCTCCATTCAATCTTTCAAAATTCTTAATCTTTTTCCTCAATTTCATTACTTTGGATGGAGGAAAGAACTTCTCAAGGAAAGCTTCAATTTATTTTTTCCCTTGAGGTAATAGACTTTCTTGGAAACTCAATTAACCACATAGTTGCTTCCCTCATTAAGTAAAAAGGGAATAACCTCAACTACATTGATTCTTGTGAAATACCATGGGTTGCACACGTTCACAAACTTGCAAAGGTGATCATTAGGGTCTTCATGTTCAAAACCCCTAAATAATCCTCCCAATTTTATGAGCTGCATGGGCTTTGTTACGAAAAATGTGATAGCCTTATGTACCGATGGTAACCAAATTGCTCCACTTTCATTGGTGATATGAGAAATCACCTCTCCTTCCTGTCTAACATCATTATTTTTCCCATGGCAAATAGAGTCGTCACCACTATGTGCATTCATATTTTTCACTACCTAAAGAACATAACAAAAGAACCAAGTTTAAGTTTGTTCAACTATAAAAAAAATTAGTGTGCAAATTAATTCTCAAATCGAATTCCTAACTACCACTCCCTCGCAACAGCGTCATTTTATATAACGCTCAAACCATTATCTAAAACAAATCCAAAGAGTGAGCGATCATTGTCAATATAAATACCCAACTAAAAGTCGAGGTCAAATCCCACAAAGAATAGTGTGAGGTTAAAGATCTAATGAGAGAATTAAATCAAAACTAATCTTAATGTAATAAACAGCGCAAGTAGGTAAATGATTCCACCTAATTTAACAACACCAATTAAGGCTCACAATTGTACCAATCTTTAAGCAAGTGAAGGTTCACAATATTAGTTAACTATAGGGGTGTAGGAATTGAAAATTGATGTCACTAGGGGTAGTATTGAATTACTCGATAAAACTGAATAATCATGAATAAGCTGGGTCATCTTCAATAATTTTAATCTTCTTTCAATTTTATAACACTAATTCATGAAATCTCCTTTCAATCTCATTCATATGGATTTCAATTCAACCCACTACCTTGGATTTACAATTAAGCATAACTAAATTATAAACATCAAACTAACTATCCACTCATATTGGTCTCTTTTGAGCACTTATGCGAGATCAAAACTAAAATCAAAATGGCCACCTTAATTCATAAGATAAGCATCCAAAAGCAATTCAAATCCATTATTAACAAATATTAAACAGAGTAATTCAACATACCCACTAAGTTAAATTAACACCCAATCTCATAATCACACCCCTAGAGATTGAGATTTTAGCTGCACATCACAAAGAATAAAGAAATTATACCTTGCATCAAATCAACTATGGGTAAAATGAATTCGAGCAATTACAAGAATACCAACTTTGAATTCAACTTCAATTTATCATTTTCAAGATAAAAGATTCAAAACCCAAAAACTAAAATTGTTCTTCACTCAATAGGAAGTGTTTTTCCCTCCAAATTATTCAGAACTCTCCCACACTTTTCGAACCCTTTTTTCTCTCTCCTTTTGGGCTATTTATAGTTTCCAAAAATTTGTTCCAAAACTTAGTACGCTACATCACTCAGCGACATTAGTCGGGCTCGCCGAGCTCAATCGGTGAATCATCAATTGTTCTTCAACTCAACTCTCTCTTTCTCCAAGCTTTAGGTGTTTGAGCCTCAACCAGTGATCCCATTTGAGTTTGCTTTTCTCATTCGGCGAGTTGCCAATTACCACCGTTGTTTGCCTTTTAAGCCTCCATTTTGTCACCCAGTATTATTAAATTCGGCAATGTTCAAGTTGTTCACCTTTTTCAGTTGGCGCATCTCCATTTTTCTATGAGTTCACCAACCAACCTCTAGTAATTAGAGCAGTGCACTGTCAATTTAGGCAAGAGCCTCCCCTTTGGGAGATTCGCCCTTTGTAATAAGTGATCACAAACTATTGATTTTACACTTCTTTTTATATTTTTTGCCATTCTTTCACACATTTATCCCTTCTTTGTCCTTTAGCCTTCATAGTTGCAGATCATCTAAATGTCATTAGAATAGGACTTAATTAGGCATTGCTGACATCAATTTTGAGCTATATAGGCCACAAATGAGTGTAAATCTGCCACTTATCATCTTGTGGAACGAGTAACTTCAGCTCAATGCCTATTTTTTACAAGTTCAACACTAATACGCAACAATACCCATCATCTAATTAGTTTTACAATATACCCACTCTCTGTATTATCCATGGATACTTAGACTTCCCCTAGATTTCACAAACTACTACCCAAATTGACGATTTGTCCTTAAGAAAGTCGCCACTTTATCTATAATTGGGTAAATGCAAATCTTCAGGGCAACATTAGGCTAATCAGACTTCACCCAAGTTCATTTTAAGTAAGACCTGGCACATTTAATGTCTCAATTTCAAGTTTGAACCTTCACTATTAGTTTTTTGATTTTCAGGCACAATATCATCTATCATAACTCATAGGCACAGTTCAATATGAAGCATTAATAACTACCAACACAAATTAGACATTAATATATAAATACCAAGACAAAGCATACATCAAAAACATCAACCTTTAGCATAATATTAGTATAAAATTTGGAAACCAACCTCAGAGACAATAACTAGGAACAAAATCAAGGGAGAAGGGTCTGGGATCAAGAAGAGAACACCACAATGCACTCCAAGCAAGTGAAACAACGCTATTAAGGTCACTATAGTCAAAGAAACAATGGTATTGGGAGTTTGGGATAAAAATGAGCTTTGTGTCATGACCTTGAAAGATTAGTTAGTAAGTTTTCAAGTGCCGCATAGAGCTTTAGTAAGACTCTAAGTCTATGACAACATGATATTAGAGCAAAGGTTTGATACTAAGAGAATGGCCAACGAAGGAGGCTTTAATGCCGCTAGCACCAACAACGTCCGTCTGGATGGTGGAAAGAAGAGCCGCAATGGTAAGAAACACCATAAGAGCAGTGAGGAAATGTTGCTCGACCAGACACCAAGCGAGGCGCTAATATCTCATCTACTTTCGACCAATGAAGCAAGTGACGATGACCATGGCGAGAAGCCCATTGACGCCACACCCAGAGAGGAGTGGATCATAAAGGTTGAAACGGCGAGGCAGGCCGTGGAGATCTTAGGCAGGAACTTGAATGTGGCTGATGAAAAGTTCATAACTCTCGAGCACTTCACCATTAAGGAGACCAACTACTTCCGCAAAGAGTTGGAGGGACGCTAGTGTGCTGTGTTCGTGATGAAGAAGGTTATAACTTCCTTGGAGTGTCAGCTCATGGAGGCATTGAGCATGATTGATACCATAAAGGCTAGTTGAAAATACTCAATGAGGGCGTGGAAGTTGGAGGATCATCGTCATTCGATCGAGATAAGGAGACCAAGGTTGAGGCTCCTAAACAACCTATGTTCAAAGGCATCCGTGATGCGCAAGAGGTTGAGAATTTACTTTGGCATTTGGAGAATTACTTTAAGTGCAACAGGGTGAAGGGTGATGAGAGTAAGATCAATACCGCTGTGTTGTACCTCTCGAAAATGGTCATGCTATGGTGGAGGCGTAAAGAGTAAGAAATAGGGAAGGGGCTTCGCACCATCAACACTTGGGAGAGATTCCGAGTGAAGTTCAAGAAGGCCTTCTTCCCTAATAACGTTATCTATGAGGCGAAGTACGAGTTTAGGGAGCTGAAGCAGACAGGCAGCATACATGCATATGTGAAGGAGTTCACCACCCTCACACTTCAGATTCCAAACCTCACGAATGAAGATATGTTGTTCCACTTCATGGATGGGTTGCAAAATTGGGCCAGGACTAAGTTGGAACGTCGATAGGTCAGGACTGTTGATGAAGCTATCACACAGGCCGAAGCTTTGACAGACTTCTGGCATTAAAAACCTGACAAAGCCAGAGGAGAGGAGATGAGAGGTAGTCATGACCATGGTGGGGGGGATCGTGGCAAAATTGAGAAGTAGCAGCCACATATCAAGAATCATGATACCTATAAGTCAAATGGAAAAAAGGTTGGACGTCAAAGCAATGTTGAGAAAAAGACACAGCCTACAAAGAGGAACGGTTGCTACATATGTGGTGGGTCGCATAGCTATGCAAGGTGCCCTGAACTGAAGAGCCTTGGTGCTATCCTGCAGGAGCGGAAGGAGAAGGATGCATAAGAGCAAGGACAAGGCGCAGAGACAACAACGTTGGGCTTGATAGGACTATGTGGAGCCATCACAAAGCAGCAAGGAAAGCTGAAGGAATACGACGCACAGTATGGCAACATCATGATTAATAGAAGACCCAATCGTCCTATGGTCGCCACGGGTGCAAAGGCCAATATTATGACCAAGATGGCATCAACAAGGTTGGGGCTAAGTTACAACCCAAGCAACGCCCAACTCAGGACGGTCAATGCACCACCAACTCCTGTGTATGGAGTCACACATAGAGTGAGCATCACGCTAGGTGAGTGGTAAGGTAAAACCAACTTCAGTGTCGCTCCTTTTAATCTCTTTAAAATAATTCTTAGGCAAGAGTTCTTCCAACAGTACCACACAATGATCGATCCTTACCTCTAACAACTCTTAGTCATGAAGCAAAGAGAGTCATGCATGGTGCCCTTAGTTAAGGTATCAACGACGAAAGGACGAGTTCGACTAATGGCCATACAGCTCGAGAGAAACCCTAAGAAGAAGAAGAAGGTACCTATTGCCACCGTTGCAAGTTCGAAAGAAGACAATGGTGCTAAAGGGTCCTTGCCACCATGCACGAAGAAGGTTCTAGAAGAGAACAATGTCATGATGCCAAAAGACTCGCCAAGGCACTTGCCTTTTAGGAAGGAGGGAGATCATAAGGCCAAGCTAGAAGAGATATAGAAGTAGTTGAGTGAGTTGCACAAGGGAATTGATCGAGTCAATGGACTATTGATAACGCATGCGAGAAGACAAGACTTGGTTGTCCATGCAGTGGCAATGCGACCCGATTGTCACATCAATATGTGGGGGAGAGTGTCATGACCCGCCACTTTTCCCTTTAAATTTTGCACCAAAAGAATGGAGGAAGAATTTAGAGTTGTGGAGAGGTTAGTAGAAGACTCTAAAACTCCCTAGATAATTTTCAAGAAGGCTTTGGAATCCCCTAGAAATTGTGGAGAATTCTAGAATGAGACTAAAGTGTTATTATTGTAGGGACTTGTAAAGTAATTATTATTTACACTTAGGCCCCTAGGGAGTAGTATAAATAGATGGGGCATTCATTTGTAAACCATTCAAGCTTGAAGCAAGCATCCAACAAAGTGTAAGAAATCTTCCACAAAGCAATACAAAGCCTTCTTTCAAAGTTCTCTAAGTCTTTCTTTACATTCTCTTAGCAATCTTAGTTTTAAAAGTCTTACTTGAGTTTACAAGACCTTGAAAGATTAGTGAGTAGGTTATCAAGTGCCGCATTGAGCTTTAGTAAGACTCTAAGTCTATGACATCTGTGACCATTTGGTATCATCTAAGCAAGGCTAATATGGTGGCAGATGCATTAAGACAAAAGACAGTTAGTGTGGGTACTTTGGCTTGCTTGGGGGTGCCCAAAAGACCCTTGTCCAGAAATATTCAGACTTTGGAGTCGCAGTTTGTGCAGTTGGTTATCTCAGAGATGGGTGGGGTTCTAGTCATTATTGAAGTTAATCCCACTTTCATAGATGAAACTATACAATTTCAGGATGAATTGGCCAAGATCAACGGTAAGGTGGAGTCTAGGGAAGCCCAAGATGCCACAATAGGTGATTTTGGTGTAATCAAGTTTAGAGAGAGGATTTATGTTCCTCAGGTTGATGAATTGATTCAAACTATTCTGATTCATGGCTTGCGCTATTTTATTCATCCATGTATGACCAAGATGTATAAAGACTTAAGTCTAGTTTATTATGGTCTTTGATAAAGAAAGACATTGTCGAGTATATTTCCAAGTGCTAGAATTATCAACAGGTAAAATATGAACATCAAAGGCCTGCATGTTTTCTTCAGAGGATGCCTACTCTTGAATGGAAGTGAGAAAGGATAGCCATGGATTTCATGGTGGGACTACCCTAGAATTTGGGGAAATATGATTTTATTTGAGTTATTGTTGAATGGTTGACTAAATCAACCAGTTCATTCCAGTCAAAGTGGATTATGATTCCCAACAAATGGAAAAGATTTATGTCAAGAAGATAGTAAGATTTCACAAGGTACCCCTTTCGATCATTTTAGACCATAAAACTCAGTTAACTACTAAGTTTTGGGGAAAGTTGCATGAGGCATTGGGCACACAACTCACATTAAGTATAGCTTTTCATCTACAAATGACGGGCAGCCAAACATAACTATTCAGGTATTGGAAGATATGTTGAGGGCGTGTGTAATTGCTTTTAGGATCCATTGAGATCAATTTTTATGCTTATGTGAGTTCTTCTATAACAATAGTTATCACTCCAGAATTGATCTTGCACCGTTTTAGGAATTTTATGGGAGGGGATGTAGATCCCCCATATGCTAGTTTGATGTTGGTGATGTGAAATCCATGGGTGTTGATTTGGTTAGGTAAGCTCAGTAATGGGTGAGGGAAATTCAGGCTAAGTTGTTGGCAGCCCAAAGTAGGCAAAAGAGTATGTGGATCGCAATGTGAGAGACATGGTTGTTAAGGTTGGTAAACAAGTTCTATTGAAGGTGTAACCTATGAAAAGAGTGATAGGGTTCGGTAAGAAGGGTAATCTTAGTCCTTATTATATTGGCCCATTTGAGGTTCTTGAGGGTATTAGGCCAATGGTGTACATGTCAGCACTGCCACCCAACATGTCTTGGGCTCATCTAGTATTTCATGTGTGTATGCTAAAGAAGTACCATGGGGATGAAGACTACATCATTAAATGTGACTCACTGGTGTTGGACAATGATTTGCAATATGAAGAAGAACCAGTTGCGATTCTTGATTGAGATGTCCAAAAATAGAGGACCAAAAATGATCAAATCAGTAAAGGTTCATCGGAAGCATCTTCCATTTGAAGAGGCTACTTGGTAGACGGAAAGGGAAATGCGATACAAGTATCCTCACTTGTTTAAATTTTCAAGTACTACCTCTTTTCTAATTTAGCCCAGCTTTTCTTGTTTGATCACTCAGAGATGAGTGATGGGTAAATTGGTGTCTATTGTAACAATATGACCTGATCCTTATGATTAGGTCCATAGGGAAGGAATTTGAGCTAGAAAATCTTTCAGTAGTAACTTGAAAATTCTTAGCTAGGCTAGCCTTAGAAGGAATTTGGGCTAGGTGAGATCTAGGGAAATCCAAGGAATAATGGGGTCTTATTTTGATATTTTTGTAATGCATACTTGTAGCCAAGATATTAAGAAATCCATAAGGACTTTTGAAATTGAAATTGAAATCGGGTACATAGAATGCTCGAATTGAACTTGGCATGAAAGGTATGAGTTGGGACATCAGGGGAAGAGTTTGTGTTGTAAAAAGGATTTTTTGTTGTTTGGGTTATAGAACTATCGTCGACCAGGCTATAGCGAGTGGCACCTCACTATAGCGGAATGGGTATACAACTATAATGAGGTAAGTCTGGCAATAGAGGTGTCGTTCTAGAGAAGTGTTGATGTAGTGAAACAAGGGGTTCTATAGCGAGCCAAATCAGGATTTATACACAAAAACTGCCCAAAACCCCTATTTTCTGTATTTGTGTTTTGAAAATAGAGAGGAGATATTTTTGGTAGCCTGGGTCTGTTTTTCCACAAAAATCACTAGTTAAGGTAAGAATTTGACTCCCTGATCTTGTTAAATATTTCTTAACCCTTAGAAATTAGGTGGCTAACATTGGAGAAGGATTTTGAGCATGAATTCAAGATGTAATCTAATTTAGGGGAAGATGATCATATTTTTGCTGGGGTTGGGATTGTTAGTAAATTCGGGTTAATTATTAGGCCATTTGTGGTTAATTATTGTTTGTATTGTTTATTCTAGGCCAAGAACAATTCAAGACACTTCGCAAGGGGAAATCTCGGACTATTTAGTGTTTTCAAGAGGCTTGATTCGAGGTAGGTGATGGTTATATGCTTCTAGGATATGTGCATATGCATATCTCTTACTTGTAGTGTCATATTATGCAATGTGTGATGCCAAACATGTGAAATGAACTAGTAATTTTAATTTGTGGGTTCAAGTAGTCTTGTTTATTGAGTTATGCATTCATGCATGTTATGGTGTAATGTGTTTATGCATGCTTGGTGTGTTTGTTTGTTAGATCAATTACCACGCCGGTGCAAATTATTGTTGGTTGGCATGAGTACCATGCTAGTACAAATTATTGTTGGTTGGATCAGCCTAGTATGATACTACAGTTTTTTTGGATCCATGAGATAGTCGGTATTTGCATTCTGATCATGTGCGACATGTTATACATTGTTTAGTTACTTTCAGTGGTGTTTATATCATGTGATTAATAGTTTTTGAAGTATTATATGTTGCCTTGTGATTTTTATTTAGTGATGAACTGTTTATATGCATATGTTGGATTGGCCATGTGATCCTATCAGTACACGGTGGTTCATGTACGGATACTACACTTGTCACTTTTCTTGTTGAGGGTAGAGAATCTTAAAGTGGTTGATCCGAGACGTCATGTTAATAATATCTGATTCAAGTCCAAGAGTGAACTTTGTCTTTCAGACCTCCAAAGATTCCTCTATATTTCTTGTCCCTGTTCAGACTCAGAATTTTGAGTTAGTATATTTAGGTTTTGGGGTTGCATCCGCATTCGAATTTATTTTAGAGTTTTGGTGTGATGACTTTCGGTTCTTAGGGATATTTCCCCATTTGTTCTTTTTATACAATTGATTTATGTTTATTGGGACTCAATTCCTTTATGTCTAATGTTTCCTTGTTTTTATATAATAGACTTGGTTTTACATATATTGTATTGGGTTGGGTTCGGATTAGATGGTTCTCCCACCGGGTTGTGAAGTGTAATCACGACGGTCTAATTCGTGACATCTCCAAAAGATAAAATATCTCAACAAACTTGAAGCATAAGACATCTATAATCATTTAAAATTGAATTGATATAAATTTATGAAATGATTTGGATTATATTAAATTTAAGAATCTATTGATCTAAATAAATATTGTTGATTAATATAATGGAATTAGGTATTTAAATTCAATAAATATGCATTTAATTAAAAATCAATTTCATTGGACTAGTCCATTGATTTCACTTACAAATAATGAGCCTACTTTGCTAAAGCTCAATATGTCATGTCACTTCAATTTGATTGGGCGAAGAGAAACTTGTTTTCATCATAACTCCTTCAATTTACAACTATAAATAAGGGTCCTTATAATTCATAAAAGACACTAGAATTCCAACAAGAAGCTATAGAGAGCTAATGGATAAAATGCCACAGATTTATCTACAAGCTGTCAATTGAGGAATTCAAGCACTCAAGCATTTAAGTTAAAGAACAACACAAGATCATGACCAACAAATTCAAGAACAAGCTCCAAAATTCTTGAATTCAAGTACAAGTCAAGATCAAGTTCGAAGACCCATGAATTCAAGTACAAGTCAAGAACAAGTTTAAAATTGAAGATCAAGATTAAGAGCCCTTGAATTTATATTTGAAAATACGAATTAGAGAATTCATAGAGATCTTAACGCTCATATTTGTAATTAATTAAATACAATTGTAGTGATTTTTTTGTCTTATTATTATTTCCTCGACTAGAATTTCATTGTCTACACTACGTACCAAACACTTGTAAGAAAAATCTCTTATTGAGATGTGTATTACTAATGTTGGAAATCATACGAAAAATACTTTGTCACGAATATTTGTAGGGAATTTTCATTGCTTTAGACGTGTGAGAGGAAATTGTCCGTAAGAATACTTCACTCTATGATTCAACAAGTTATTCTAGTATAAAACTAGGATAATAGAAATTGAAAAATATTCGATAATTAGAACTTACCACGGTAGAATATGAACAAGAATGATTTATCTTGGGATCTATGTTTTCTCTCTCTTGACCAAAAGAAGAATCTTCCAACCAAATATATAAGAACACATATTAGAATAGCTATGTCTCCCGGTCTCAAACAAGTTTGAAAGACAATAAAGGGTTATTTATTAATGAGAGGAATAATGAGGCTAACGAATAGCACAAAAAATGATAGTCATAGAGGAAACATGATTAAAGAATTATCAAGAGAAATGAAGAAATGTAACGGGCAAGCTATAATAAAATCTCTTTAATTAATATTGTTGGGATCATTAAATATTGTTATTATTTTATAGAGGTATTATAAAGAGTGTTTTTGAGATTCAATGAAAGTTAATTTTTATTACATCATTCGAGGGATGAAGCTTCAAGGAATTTAAATGAACTCTTTTGTTAAAACAACATTTTTGAAGTCATGATTAATAATCTCGGTTAGCATAATAAAATGGATGTCAATACCTTGTTAGATTACCTGAGTGAATATGATACATGTTCAGAGGTTTTGAGCTTAGAAGAAACTGTAGATAGCATCCGAGAAAGTAATGTTGATAATGAAGTTGAAGATGATACAATATCTTTGGAACCAACTACGCATAAAGAAACACTTATCACGTCTAAAACGTTTCCCAATTTTTCAGTACACTCCGAGACGACAACACCGTATCTTCTGAATGTAATAAGAAAATTTAGAAATGAACTTCAATTATATTTAAATTTTAATAGAAAACACTAGAATCGTATTTCACTAAATTTTCTTAGATACTTTTGTAATCTTAAATAATTATTAATTTAAAACATTACTAGGACCATATATTCATATTGGGATTTTTTGAAATTATATTATCTTTTCGAAATTGGTGATTTTTCCACCATCCCAAATCACACGGAATCAAAAAAAATATTATCTTAAAGAACTTATAAATTTACGAAGTATTATTTTAGAGATGATATATGTTGTGTATATATATATATAAATATTAAAGAACCATATAATGACTAATTAAGGGTCTAGTCAATTTGATTAATAAGATCCTTTTGAATGATAGTCAAAGAAAGAATTTATTTAGACACTGCGTTTTGAGATATATCAAGATTATTTTATCTTACAATTAATACATGGAAATTCATAACATTAGCAATGGCAAGGCATTTTATGCATGTATTACATGGTTAAGGATATTTTTGTTCCTAAAATCTTTTTCTACATCTTTTCCACCATATTTTGGGGGTATTTTTGTAAGAAAATATATTTTCTTAAATTATGAAATTCAGGTTATTTTTAATACGGAAAAGGGCCTAAAATATTCTCAAATTATTGAAAATGGTACAAAACTATCCTTCATCCACCTATTGGCTCTCAAATACCCCTGACATCGACCTATTGGCTCCCAAATACCCTTCCATCCACCTTTGGGTCCAATATTGACCACTTTTATAGTGGATTATCATTTAATAATTTTTTAAAATACGTGGCGACCATCTATTAGTTACAATTTAATTACTTAAATTAATATACAAACTCACCCATTACTAATTATAACTGATCCAAATTGACTACACTCAACAAAAGTTAACTATACCCGACCCATATTAACTACACCCGTCCAAAATTACATTTGCCCCACCGATTAAAACTAATACACCCTTCATTTCCAACATTTCACTTTTTCTTCCAACCTTACTTCCCCAATATATTCACTTACAATCTCGAAAAAACTACCCAAATACACTCATGTATCTCCATAAAAAATCATTAGTTCTTTGGTGATACATATGTGTATTTAGGTAGTATTTTTCGAGATTGTACACGAATATATTGGGAAAGAAGGTTGGAAGATGATGTGAAGTGTTGCGAATGAAGGGTATATTTGTTTTAATTGGTGGGGTAAATGTAACTTGGGGCGGGTGTAATTAATTTATTTGGGTCGGGTGTAGTTAATTTGAGTCGAATATAATTAATAATGGGTGAGTTTATAAATTAATTTAAGTAATTAAATTGTATCCAATAGATGACCTCCATGTATTTAAAAAATTATTTAAATGATAATTCGTTATAAAAATGGTCAATATTGGACCCAAAGATGGATGTTAGGGGCATTTGGGAGCCAATAGGTGTATGAAAAGGGTATTTGGGAGCCAATAGGTGGATGGAGGGTAGTTTTGTACCATTTTCAATAGTTTAAGGGTATTTGAGGCCTTTTTTTTGTTTTTAATATGTTGTTTTTAATACATCAAACCAAGCAATGCATAAGAGATACTCTCTCTATAACTAATACAAGCATAACTAATACAAGAATTACTAATACACTCTATCTAACATCATTCGTATGCACTCTACCAAACAACTTCTGAGTATTGATGTGTGCATTATTAATATACATGAAAATTAATTTATTAATGCAAGGGTTAATGCATACATTATCATTGTTAAAGACCTAATTGCCCATCAAAACCTCATTTACATCTCTTGCAACATGTTTGTGGAGTGTATCTTTGTAAATAAATATTTTTTATAAATTTATACAATGTATATTATTTTTAATACACGAAACACAAACAATGCATAAGAAATAATCTCTACATAATTAATGCAAGCTTAACTAATGCAAATATTACTAATACACTCTATTTAACATTATTTGTATACACCCTATCAAATGATCCCTAAATCATAACCTATTTAAATTTTTATCTAAATTAAATAACAATTATTAAATTAAAAAATATATATAACTACATATTCCCTCCATCCATCTTTACTTATCCACTATACAAAAAATAATTGTCCAGCAGTACTTGTCCAGTTCGAAAAATCAAAAGATAATTTACCTTTTTGTGTTTGTTTTATCCTTGGTATCAAATACTATTCACTATCTAATTCATTTTTCAAATCATTAAATTTAATATATGCAAAAGATAATATAATAATATTACTCTTATTATTTATTATTTTTTGAAGTATTTTTCAAATCAATAATAAACAATATTATTATTTGAATATTTAATAGTACACCTCCAACATAAATCATAGTACCTTTTATCTAGGTCATCTCGAGGTTTGTGTGTATTTATTTTTCATTTTTTTGTTGTAGCAACTACATCTTTGAGTAGTTGGCCCAAATTGTGTTTTGAATTGGGACCTAAGAGGCTTAGGTATGTTTTAGCATCAATTAGAACAATTGCACATCTGAAGTATTGGTGACAGCTAACAATCCGTGAACACCGGGATCACTGCACCAAAAATAATAGTGTAAGATATTTAGTTAATGATAATAGCTTAATTGTCGTTAAATATGTATTTTTAGTGATAATTAGCATTCTTTGTAAATTTCCTATTGCCTATAGTGACATTGGATCTACTGACAATTAACTAATATTGGTAAAAAGTTCAAAACTTTTTGTTAATGTATATAGTTATTACTGCTAAACGTTATTTTTACTATAATATACATGTGTGTCGCTATCACAATGACGTGAGGGCATTGTGCTAGCGTTGGGTCACAAATGCATGAAGACGCCCAAATCGTTCTTCATGATTATCGTGCCTTATTGCAATTGCAATGTTAGTGTTCTGAGTTTGTCCACAATAGCGATCAAGTAGTATCTAAAAAGGCTAAAATCCATCGCCACTTTTGACTTATCCCCTCCTCTAGGTTTATTTTAAAATGGGCATCAACGTCCTAGATGGTTTACAGCTTAAAAGGTAATCCATGTTACTCATCATCTCTGATATGTACTTTATCGACTAAATACTACAATAATGTATATAGTGGAGCCCCACTTTGATATCATACTACAATAATGCATAGTGGAGCCCCTCTTTGATATAATGCTTAGTAACTTTATTTATATATGCATAGCCTATAGGTAGAGAACATGATGCTTACGGTTAGGTGTAACTGATTGATAGTACAATATTTATCTACCAAAAAATTAATTTCTTTTTATTGAAACTTCTTTCACTAAAAAATGTTCAATAATAATTTTCATAAATATTTTGGTTAAATCAATAAGAAAAGAAAAATTGTATATTACCTATTTGAGTGTTTTAATAAAAATTTGTTTCTTGTAATACGTTTTTCAGTGAGTTGATTAAGTAGATCGAATGAAAAAAAATCATATTTATAACATTAATTCTCAGCGGTTCGTAATGGAAAAGTCTGTTTCTAGTACTGTTTTGTTTTAGTGTACTTAATCTAGAATATTCTAATGCTAGCTTACCTATAGCCTAATTTTCAAATCTTCTGAGTAGATACGTTTGGATTTGCCCAATAAAAATAGTACAAACTAAACTAGATCTATCTGATAATTACATTAACATACTTGTTAATATCGACTGATTAAAAGAAAACAATGTAACAATAACTAGGAAATGTTGTACTAATTTAATTGCATCAAACACATGAATGACGTAGTGATTTTTGTTCAATTTTATCGTAATGAAGATGGTAGACATTGAGATTTTGTCGGACTCAATAAGACGTATTCAATTCGAGTTGAGACTCTACAAGATGTGTTCAATTTCAATTAGGATTCTTGGAGTCGCTACTTAACCCAAACCCTAGTTCATACCTATATAAAAGGTATTATATTTCCTTAAAAAGACATCTCAAATATTCGACAGAATGATTGAATATTCATAAAGAGATCAAATCTAAATCATCCTAGTTCGAGAAATACGCCACTAACGGCCCTCGAATAATGAAAATCTTATGAGATATCTTATTAGAGAAGAATCAAGTGAGAAATAGAATTATCCCCGTACATTTACGAATAAAATTATGTTTCTTCACATTTTATTTGTGATTATAATTTATTTTTTATTACTTTAAAATTTGTTCCAAACAAAATATTTCCTCCTTCACTTTGATAAATATTGCTGTCACATCCACTACCTGTATTTTTGTTTTGCAATTTTAAAAATATGTGATTTTACTTTCTTTGGGAAGAAATGGCTAATATACTAAAACGAATATTACATCTACTTCTATATTAGAAAGACATGTTTTCCTTACTATATTAAAAAAATCACATCAAGTCTTCAAATTAATTCATTTTCTGTTGGTGAGATGACTCTACTCTTAGGATTTTGTCCGGATTTTCTTACCTTATTTGAAGTTTATTTTTTCCTTAAAAGAAAAGTTAAAGTATTACCATAAATACTTAAACTTTTTTCTGAAAGGAAAATATAATTCTCTTTCATATTTGGTTTATTCTTTCCTTAGGGGAAACGTATGAAATCCTATAAATAGAAGACCCCTCTTCTCACACTAAAACACAATAGAATCCACAATGTAGTTGTTTAGAGAGTTTTGTTTATGTGGAGATTTTCTCTCTATAGTTTTTATGCTTTTTATTAGTTTTTTTAATTATGTAGACCAATTGATCATATCATATAATAATATTATATCTTTTAGTATAGTTTTATGTGTTGTCTAATTTATCGTCTTATGATTTGCAATTGTAAGCTTCCGCATGACGCCCTAATCACCTTCATAACCCAACATCTACCTCCAATTGGTAGGTTTGGGTTTAAGTCGTAATAGGGTTGATAAATTACCTATTGTTTTCTCTAAGGATAAATTTTATTTTATTTTTAAAAAGACCATCCGGGATGGGAATAAATTACAAGAGACTCTCTAATTATTTTTTTTAACACATGAGTATATCATTTAACTTTATCTGAATTGATATTTATTCCTTTCCACTTTGAGTATGCATAAATAGACATTTAAAGTTGTATAAAGTAGAATAAATAGACACATACATTCTAGGTGACATAATACATGCACGTAACATGTAATGTAAAACGTGAGTTGCCACATCGGATGCCAAGAAAGTCGCGTGTTTACTTACTAAACTATATACAAATTTAAGTCTTACTTCTTTAATTTGCACACAAAATTGAAGTACGTAAATATAAAATGAAACCAAGCTAAATGGTACATTAATGTATTATTTGGGTTCAAAAGATTCAAGGCATCATGCGGAAGCATATAATTTACAAATCATGTTGATGTTGGCGATAAATCAAATGACAAATAAAGTTAGTACTAAAAACATTATTTATTTTATGGTTTGACCAATTAGCTTACATATGAAAACTAATATAAAAGAAAAATATTAAAACTGTTGAGAGACAATCTCCTCCTAAACAAAACATTTTATCGACTACACTGTTTATGCTATTGTATTTTTAATATGAGTACAAATGTTTTCAATTTATAGAGTTTCAAATTTTTTTTAAGGAAAAAATAATTAAATATGGAAGAAAAATTATATTTTCATTTTAAAAAATTAATAATAATTATGATAATGGTAAAGTTAAAATCTTTCAGTAACAAAAATATATAAGAGGAGGTCCCCTTGAGGCTGGTGAGATGTGTCAGCAATTTCGTTGTCCACCATATAAAAAAGTCACCGGCCAATTGCATGCATATTTGTGGATCGTCAAAAAGAAAGAATCCTACGATGCATCCAAAAGCTAACTTTAAAAGTGTCATTTTCTCTTTATATAACTCTATTCTTCATTATTAAGTCATTCATTAAGCCATAAATAAAGTACCTAACTCTTCTATTATATATACATAAATAAAAACCGTAGTCTTGTCCTAGAACCTAACAAGTGATCATTCAAGAAAAATGGCTGATAACTACTCTTCACAACCTCCATCAATACACATACACTTGTGTTTCTTCTTTCTTGTTCTTTTGACATTTGTAAGTATTACATGGTACATCAACTATGAGTCTATATTTGAAGGCATTATGGATCAGATGAAGCTTTTTCTCATGTTATCTCCTTTACTGCTACTTCTAGTTTTACACTTGGATAAATCTCTCTTCTTTAGTTCCTTCCCTGATCAAGAATCCATTGGTGACACTCCATGGGGAGTTGGATTGCTCCTTGTGCTTCTCCTTTTCATGATTTCCTATCAGTCTGATTTTCGCGAACGATGGTTTCCTCTTTTAGGTTGATAAATCATTTCTTTATGTGTAACTTTCACTACCTTGTATATGCTTTCATTTGGAGATGGAACTCCTTTCCACTGCATCAGTATTTCTTCAATATGCTCTGGATTTATCTTATTTCTATGGACAAAGTAAATGAACTTCTTGTGTTATTATCTTACTTAATTGATTTCGCTACTTTTAAAATCATATATCCGATTGTGTAATTATGAGTCTTGGCAAATACATCATAAATTATAGTTCAAAAAATAAAATGAATAAATAAATTTTTAGGTTGAGGTGTGGCTATCTCACTTTCTTTAATGAGATACAAATCCCTTGTGGTATTATCTTCATCATTTAGTAGTTTAACTCTTGACTTTTCCCTTTCATGATACAACCAATTAACAACATCTTGTGATGCAAATAACCCCGGACTCTTTGAAGAGTACGATCTAATGCTCAACCAATTAAGAAGAGCACATTCTTTCAACATTAAATTACCCTCTCTTTTATAGTTGATAAGTCGGAAATTTAGAATTTGTCTCACCTCTCTTTCACTATTACTAACCTCACAATATAATACCTCTCATCTTCTTTACATAATTCCAACACAAAGAAGAAACCATCGTTTATATGGGTGCAGTATTTCTTCTATCTAGTAAATGTCAAGAAAGTGGATAGTTACTTGAGGTGTAGTGGGGTAATAATTACTAGGATATTATGTGGAGAAGATTTCATGGTGATTACATGAGTTATAAAGAATAAGGCTATCATTTTCTCTACTTTATACCCACTAAGAGCTAGTTTGGACTGACTGCAAAAAGTAGCTTTAAGTTAAAAAATAAAATGTCAAACTTAAATAATTTAAACTTAAAATAAAAAGTAGGGAGAGTCCTATTTTTAATTTTTAATTTTTTAAGTCATTTTAACTTATTTTAAGTTATTTTTAACTTTGCCAAACACTCCCAAAAGCTAAAAATAACTTAGAAGTAAGTTTTATCAACTTTTAAGTCAATTCAAACAGATTCTAACTTGATAAGTAGTTTTATTATTAAAATAAACATATACATCATCATTTCACCACTCATTTTAATACTAAAATAAGATAGTTGATCAATTTAGTCGAAAGGAGACTCTTATGAATCATGAAGATGTATTCTACATTGAATCTTCTCTTAGTAGAACAATAATCTTTACCCCAGAAACGGTAATAGTTTCAAACTTATTAAACTATGTTGTTTATGCTAAGCAATGTATCACTTTGCTTACATAAAAATAACCAAGGTGTTCACATAATCTTTATTAGTTAGCACATTACAACTTGGTTATCCCGGTTTTCATGAGTATTTTTTAAAACAAAACCAATTCTAATAAAAATGACTTACTTTAATACTCACGTCAGTGAAATCCATCAAGAGTGATTATGTGATTCCGATCACTACTTATACGAGATACAAACTTTAATTAAGATTTCATATATTCAACATCCACAAATGATTGTAAGATAAATGCAATCACGCCATTATAAGAAAAAAGTAAAATAAATGTAATGATGCATTTCACAATAAGTCATCATATGATTCGTTTTCCCCATTGAATTTGGTTATAGAAACTCTAATCCCCAGGTTGTATTTTACAATGACCTGATCCGTCATTATTTAAAAGGTACCTCGTGCGGAGTTTCAAAATCTTTTACAATATGTCACCAATTTGAAATTGGGGTGACTCAATAAAATCGTGAAATTTAAAAGTTGATCATGAATGACATCATCCCGTCATAGTGGGAATATTTCCGCTATGGCGGCAGGTCAGCCATTACAGCGGGGTTCGAACTAGAAAAATACAATTTCTTTTAATTAACCTGCCCTCTTGCAATGGTAAAATAGGTTTGGGCTATCCATAAAAATCCTTCTAGGACAATTTAAGCTTGAGGACAATAGAGGGGAGGGATTTAGTGCAAGAAAGGTCAACAACAATGAAACTCCGGTCTACGTTCATCACGAATCGCACCGTAGAGTTGGAATGTTGGGTTCAAAGTTCTTCAACAATGGCTTGGTGCCCAGGTAGGATGGGCTTCATAACCGAGTAGTTAGACCTGTCTTTACTTATATAATATTTTGTAGATTGTCAGGAGATTTCATGCTTAGGCTTTTGGGTACAAATTATGGATGGTTGAAATTGTGGTTAGTTGTGGTTTAGGTTGAGGATGGTCTTGCTTAGTTTATATTGAACTTATGGTTTTTGCTGGGTGTTATCTTAGGGAAGGTAAGTGAGGGTAATCTGACTATGATCAGGAAATATTCGAGAAGAAATCCTTTTGGTAGGTGATGGTTGTTTGTTTTCCAAGTTATGTGATGTGTGCAAGTTAACTACTATGTAGTATTTACTACTTGTGAAAGGCATATGGGGAAAACTCAAGGGATGAATATGAAACGACATTATGTTGATAGATCTCATGCAACGAACCTATTTAATTTACTTATGGGTTCAAGTGTGACTGTCCATATTACTTGTGATTGTTGGTTGGCGCGAGTACCACGCCGATACAAATTACTAATGGTTGGATCAAATACCAAGCCTAGTATGTACCAGCGGTTAGCACATATACAACACCTTGTATCATATATCATTCGATTGGCTCGGGTACACTAATAGTTTGTGCGTGGGTTCTATGAGAGAACCAAGTTTATTTATTGTGTTATATTTATCACATATTGATTCCTCAGTGGTTGGGTTGATGTATTTAAATATTGAGGTAGTCTTTGCACAGACTAGGATTGCATACTAAATATCGTAATGATATTTTATGGATCTTTGGAGGTCCAAATAATTTGAAAAGTGTGATGAATCAAGTATGACTTGTTGTAATGTTGTGGATCATGTGGTTTTTAAATGTTAAGTCTGGATGAGGACGGGGAATCAAGGTTATGTTTCTGATGGTAGTTATAATTGTATGTTATCTGTTTTACTAATTTACGGTTGTCTATTCATCTTATCTTTAATTGTAGCTTTGTGAATTCCAAATGTTGATCGGGAGTTTGGCTTACTCTCTAGCTTGCACTGTATTGTCATTCAGGGTAGTCTGGGTTGTCTAGGACATATCTGATAACATGGATTTTAGTCAAGGTGGTTAGTTAGAGTCTTGCAAGTGGACAAGGTATTGGTGGAATGACCTAGATTGGGGAGTTAGCAACAAATGGAGGTACGGTGACTTGAGATAAAGTGTATGGATTCCATGGTAATGCTACTTGTTGTGAGAGTGGTGAATGAGTGGATTAGGGTCCTACTTTTATATTTAAGTTTTATGTTTCTTTGATTGTTTGCATGATACTATGTGGTGGATTTGGGTAGACCGAGGATGCCTACCAATATGTGTTGTTTGTATGGATACTACTCTTTCTATGCATTTGGTATAGTATGGTTGCACAATTCGATGATGTTTCATAAGTGAAGACGAAGATGAGCTCTGAAAACTTCTAGTCATCTTCCTTCATGGCGGGAGTTGTGTCTATTTAATTTAAAACTTTTTATCCTTTTAAAAGAGCTTATACTTGTTTAGACTAGTTCCTTGGGGAGGGTTTAGTGTAATTCTTGACAATATGTTTTTATTTTAAGTTAGGTTATATGAGTATTCATATATGTAAATAGGGTGTTATAAATTGTTCACTTATGCATTTGTTGTCCTAGTTTAGAGGTAAGTCTCCTATCTATGTGTTGGAGTAGGTGTACACACGATATGATTGATTGGATCGTGACAATTTGGTATCAGAGCCCAAGTTACCGGTCTCCTAGTACAGGAACAAAGGTCGAATAAAGTCATCAGGATTAGTGTGTTGATGTCCACGTTTAATCTTCAGGGGGATATGAAACATTCTTTGAAATCGTCTCTCTTATTTACTCATTTTTTTCTGTTCTGTCGCTTGTGGAATGGGTTGAGACCAATTGGTATCTCCATATTACAATTCGTATCTCAATGACGTAAACTAGACGTCGTTGTCACGACTGTAGGGACACAAGCAAGGGAAGCTGGAACCAAGAAGGTTCCAATTGATATTTGGATTTAGCGGTCATATAAATGTATGTATGGTTGGTTAGTGGTATCCATGATGCGAATATAATGTAATGAACCCGATTTAATGTAGTGATGAAGCTTGGTGATTGCTATTTTGTGCACGGTATTGCCTGAATAAATGCAAATGGGTAAAGTATGCTTGCTTGTACGACAGTGAAATTGTTGCCCAAGCGATATTATGTTTAGGGCGATGATTTAGAAATAATTTGCATTATTAGTAAATTGAGTTTGTGACTCCAGGAAACAAATTTCTCAGGTGTTGCTTAAGTTAATTCTATGTTTTAAATGATGCAAAGTTTGTATTATATGTGGCTGGAACAGTATTCGGAATTATTTTAAAGGTTATGTTGTGATTCCAAGGTTAACATTGATAATGGGGAATGGGAAACCTTGAAAAAATTTCAAATACCTGGCCTAACTTTGTTAGAGCCGCCATACCGAGGTCGACCCACTATAGCACTACCCGCTAAGGCAGGAATCTTTCCACTAGAGTGGAAGCCGTTGTACCAGCATGAAAGCCACTAGAGCAGGGAGGGTCGGACAGAATCCCTTCCTCATTTTCCCTATTTTTCCTATAATGCCAAGGACATTTAAAATCACAAATTTAAGGGTAGACCAATGTTGAATTAGTAGAAAAGGATTAAAACAACAATAAGAATTCATATACAATAATTAATGTTAGAAACTAACATCCATGCAATATAGAAAAACAACAAAAATAGAAAAGGAAATATGTCTTGTACATGTCCCAAACCTGGGAAACAACCCAAAAAAAAAACTTCCATTGACCTCCAAACGGCGGCCAAATCATCTCCCAGGCGGCTGTTGGAGAGCGACTGTTAGGGTTGGGAGGAAGGGGTAGCAGCATGAGCATCTTCATCACTGTCATCTTCATAATCTAAACTTGTCGAGGCCTATCTACCCTCTGCCTCCCCCACTCTCTGCCTCTTCTTCCCCATGGAAGCAGTTGGTCTCAGTCGAAGAGGGTGAAAATGGGTTCCATGTGTAGCTACACATCAGAATCAAAAAAAGGTTGGGGCCTTCCTATTGCCCCGATAGAAATCCTTCCACTCTGACACTATCTTTGCCCCCCTATTCAGTCTGATCTTTATAATGGCGCAGGCCACCACTAGATCTTGAAGATAGATCACATTGGTAGGGTTACCCAACATACATATCCTAGAGGACACCAATGTAAACTGTTAGTGAAAAATTACAAAATAACAAAAATACAATATTACAATCATATATATATATATATATATATATATATATATATACATATACATACATATATATATATAAGAACCCTAAGCCCGCCTATATGGCGCCACCATAAATCAGAATTCCCTTTTAATTTATTTATTTCCAAAACTAGCCTTCCCCTTTCATGAAAAGTTGTGACTTTTATGAAGAGTTGCAACTTTTATGAAAAATTGTGACTTTTGTGACAGGTTGTGACCTTTACGAATGGTTGTAACTTTTCCAAAGAGTTGTGACCTTTCCAGTAAGGAACAATAAGCATTTGTTCACACTACCCTTTGTTGTCTATAAATAGAGGGATTTTCTGCCACTATTATTTGTAGGTTTTTCCCGCTATAGGGTAGTCGAATTCAAATACATTAATTAAGATTCTTATGAAGTTTGTTTCATTCCTCAAAGTTTTCTTCCTCCTATTTCATGGAGCTTAATCTTTACAATAAGTCATAGTGATTCATGTAACTATGACAATTTCTCTTTGCTATTTTGGTGACTTTGTTAAAAATTTCAGCAAGGATGATAGAAAATTGATCTTCTCTTTTGTCTCTTTCTACATGTTTGTTCATATACAAAGAAAATTAATTTTAGACATTACTACTCTTACACCTCTCAGTCCACAACTCATAATGCTGCTGAAATGGTTGAATTCATTACATTTGTTTCTTTAGTAAATAAACCTTTTATTTCAGCCACTATTATTTGTAGGTTTTTTTCGCTATAGGGGAGTCGAATTCAAATACATTAATTAAGCTTCTTATGACGTGTGTTTCATTCCTCAAAGTTTTCTTCCTTCTATTTCATGAAGCTTAATCTTTTACTGTAAGTCATAGTGTTTCATGTATCTATTGCAATTTCTTTATGCTATTTAGGTGACTTTTTTTGAACTCTGTTAAAAATTCCAGTGAGGATGATTGAAAATATATCTTCTCTTTTGTCCCTTTCTACAGGTTTCTTCATATACTTTTTGGGAAAATTTCTTGCGGGTTGTGCTATATTTGATAGCACACAACAACATATATGTGATAACTAATATGGAACCAATGATGAAGCTTGTTAAAAGAACCAAACAAATTGCTCTCTTGCTTGCCACAATTAGTATATTATTTTGATTATTTTTTCTTAGGTACAAACATTTTGTATGCCATTGCACTCTTCCTAGAATATTAGTATAGAGACAATTAGTCCACTTCTTTTGTTGCAAGTTAACTAATTTGCCATATTTCTTCTTCTCTTGTTTTTGGGCATAATAATAGATCATGTTTTCTTGAAACCAACAAATGTCCAAAATACACTATAACAAAAATAATTTTTATCAGCAATAAATATGCACATTAATGAAGAGTGCTAGAGCCTTTACCGACATTAATGAATTGTCATTAGATTAAATGTTGCTATAGACTTTAGGGACATTTATATAGAGTACCAATTGCCTCTGAAAATACATATTAAGCAACAATTAAGTTATTAATTGCTGTTAGATATAATTTTTTTTTGTAGTGATAACTCTTTCTTTTGATAAATTTTTTTGTTTTTTTGATAAAGAAGTAATAACTCTTTCTTTTGGCTTCTTTCAATTAAATTTCTGAACTATAAACTTGGATACAACCCGACAGACTATTTTTTTGAAAAATATGTTAAGCAACATGTCATTTTCTTCTTGATTGTTAGGAAATTAGGGTTGTCTTTATAATTATTTGTGGATATTTGCGAGTTCAAGTGCTCATAAAAATTATGCTGTGAGATTTTAATATGTTATGTATCAAAATTTTGGCTTAGAATATCCAGTTGTGAACAGTTCAATTCAGATGCCACCTATTGCTTGGTTGATAATTGCATTAATTCTTTGTAACTGTATACTATAACCATAACAATAATTAGGTTCAATTCCAAATAAGTTGGGGCCAGTGATATGAAACCTAAACAATAGTAATGACTATTCTGAGACAATGAGGAAAACATTTATGATACTAACAATTTTAGGGTCATTTTTAACATATACATGATACGACATACTATAAAAAAAAAATATTGATGGAGGTTCATAAGAAAGGAGCCAAAGGTCCTCCATTTGAATTTAGTTAATTATGTTCTTGTATGGACGTGATGTTCAACTTTACTTGGGAGTGTTGTTGTTCCATACTTTTTGGTCTCTTCTTTAACATCTAATGTTGTTCTTTATAATTTGTTGAAATTTAGAAAATTTCATTACTTCTGAACAACTATCTCCATGGAGATTTTCTTAGACTACTTTCTTATACTTAAAATCTCTCTATGACTCATAATTTTTGTATAACAAAATTGAACATTAAAAATATTCAGCACTTTAAGATTTCGGAAGAACGCTTTGCCTTAAGATAAAATGTTCTTGACAATTTAGTATATGTATCAAAAATACGAATATTACTGAATGATCATATAAGCTTAATAAAATAGTTCAATCCTGTACGAAGCACGGGTAATTTACCTAGTTGAAAATAAAATGAAGAAATAAAATCTCTTCAGGCTGATGTGCGGATATCTCGCTCTCTTTAAGGAGATTCAAGCCCACTGCAGCAAATGTTTTTCACCGGTCCAACAATAGTCCTTCTTGACTTGTCCCACTCCAGGATACAACAACCTAATCACAAAATATAACTCAACCACTCTGGACAAGAGTTGAGTCCAAAGCTCCACAAAAGAAACACCTCCCTTCAACTAATAAGAACTCTCTTTTTGACAAACTTTATGCACTTTATATTTTTTCTTGTATCGAAACCAAATGAAAACCACCATTATTTATAGTTGGGGATGTCTTCTTTGCAATGAATAGAAAGATAATGGGGTAGTAAATAGTGAAGATAAATGGCCTATGAGTTACATAGGTTACAAGGTATAATGGAGGAATAAAGCATGAGATTTCAATATGGAGGAGTAATGGTCATAGTTGACCACTACTTGTTCTACCAGAATAACACAACGGCCAACAAATTATTACCCAACGTTCTAACAACATTAATCAATATTGAAGAATGATAATTAAGCCAAAATTCAACGGACAAAAGTAATGCACTAAGATGAGTAATTAGGCTATCATGCTAGACTTCTTACATGTATGAAACCAAGGAATTGGAAAAGTCACTTCAACATAATTTTAATATGAATATTAAAATTTTCCAAAACCAACAATCCCCCACTCATTTTAATATTAGACAAGAGAGTATATCAGCTGAGGGAAGACTCCATGCATAATGAAGGTGTGCTCTGCATTGAACCTCCACTTAGTGAAACAATAATTTTTACTCTAGAGTCGTAGTGGTCTCAGACTTGAACTATGACTGCTTAAGGGAAATAAAATATCACTGCTCACACACAATAATCAAGGTGTTCACATGAGCTTTAAAATCCAGCACATTACAACCTTGTGCTATCCCGGTTTCATGAGTGCATTTGAGAATAAGCTCAATTCTCATAGGAAGCGACCTACTTCCACACTCACATAGGTGAAGTCTGTCGAGAGTGTTCCTGTAAGTTTAACACTCCACCCATACGGACACCAAATATTCATTAAGAGTTTTATCAACTCAACCTTCACAAATTACTATAGGAAACAATGCACTCACATCATTGGGAGGGACAAAAAATAGTGCATTTTTTCACAACAAGTAACATATGATTCGTTTTTCCCATTAAACCTAGTTATAGGATCTCTAGTTCCCCGGTTAGGTTTCCTCGTATATGACTCAAGGATTTATAGGCTTCAATCCCATCCCCCTCGATGTGCTCCAGAACTTTTCTCTTGTTAAGGCCTTAGTTAGAGGATCTGCAAGTTTATCACAAGATTTGACATAACCAACATTAATGGTACCACTTGTCAAATACGATCTTACATTACTATGTTTCCTTCTTATAGGTCTGGATTTACCGTTGTAATAACTATTTTGAACTCTACCAATCGCAACGGTGCTATCACAATGAATTAAAATAGGAGGAATTGGTTTTTCAAAATAAGGTATTTGAAACAATAAATCTCTTAACCAATTCGCTTCCTCACTAGCTGAAGCTAAAGCAATTATTTCAGCCTCCATGGGAGAGTTAGCAATTATAGTTTACTTTTTTGATCCCAACAAATAAAACCACCACCTAAAGTAAAGACATAACCAGTGGTAGAACATGAATCACCTGATAAGGTGTTCAATATGCATCAGAAAAGCCTTCAAGTACAACAGGATATTTTTTATAAAACAAACCACAATTTTTTGTTCCAATTAGATATCTCATAACTCTTGTTATAGCATGCCAATGTTCATTACCTGACTTGCTTGTAAACCGGCCAAGTACCTTTACTGCATATGCAATATCATGCCTAGTGCAATCAGTCACATATCTCAAACATCTGATTATGCTAGCATATTCCTTTTGATTTATTACATCATTTTCACTTTTAACAGGAAATAATGAACACTTGAATCAAAAGGAGTTACAACATGTTTGAAATCATGAAAGTTATATTTTTTCAAAATTTTCTCAACATAATGTGACTGGTCAGGGAAAATTCCCTCACATGTTCTTGTTATTTTTATTCCAAGAATAAAATTTGCCTCACCAAGATCTTTCATATCAAAATGGCTTCTAAGAATATTTTTAGCTTCATCAATAACATTCATGTTAGAGCCAAAGATCAATAAATCATCAACATATAGGCAAATAATCACATGTGAATTATTCCAAGACTTATGATATATGCACTTATAATACTCATTTGTTTTAAAACCATTTTCAATCATGCAAGAATCAAACTTTTCATGCCATTGCTTAGGTGCCTGTTTCAAGCAATATAGGGATTTAATAAGTTTACACACTTTGCTTTCTTGGCCTGCTTCAACAAAAGACTCGGGTTTTTCCATATAAATTTCCTCATTTAGGTCTCCATTTAAAAAAATAGATTTTACATCCATTTGATGAATTTGCAAATCAAAAATTGCAGCCATAGCAATTAAAAGTCTTATGGATTTAATTCTTGTTACCGGTGAAAAAGTATCAAAAAATTCTAGGCCTTCTAGTTGTTTAAAACCTTTTGCAACTAGTCTAGCCTTATATTTATCAATAGATCCATCTGGTTTCAACATTTTTCGTAAGACCCATTTGCAACCAATTGTTTTACAACCCGGTGGTAAATTAACTAACTTCCAAGTTTTATTAGAAATCAGTGATTCCATTCCATCATTTACAACCTCATTCCAAAAAATAGAATCATGTGAAGATAATGCTTCTTTTAAAGTGAGAGGATCATCTCCAACATTAAACACATAAAAATCAGGACCAAAATCTTTTTCTACTCTAACTCTTTTACTTCTTCTTAACTCAGAATTATCAATTTCTTTATTTTTTAAAGTAGAAGTAGAAGAACTAGGTAGTGACAAAATATTTTGTTCAATTCTTTGACCCCCACTATTTTTAGAATCAAAAGGGAATTTATTCTCATGAAAGATAGCATCACCCAATTCTATTATAATATTGTCTTCAAGATTAAAAAATCTATAGGCTGTACTATTTGAAGCATAACCAATAAAAGCACAAGTAGTAACTTTCTTACCCAACTTTGTAATCTTGGAATCCATTAGCCTCAGACAACCCCAAACTCTTAGATATCCCAAACTTGGCTTGTAACCTTTCCACAATTCAAAAGGTGTCAATTTTGACTTTTTATGAGACACACGATTCAACACATAACAAGCAGTTGAGATAGCTTCACCCCGTAAATTTAAAGGTGCATGTGACTCAATAAGCATGACATTAGTCAATTCAACCAAGGTTCTATTTTTCCTTTCCGCTACTCCATTATATGAAGGAGAATAAGGAGGAGTACTTTCATGAATTATTCTCAATGATCTAACAAAAGAATTAAAATCATTTGACTCATATTCACTGCCTCTATCACTTCTAATTCTTTTTATTTTTCTTCCAAACTGATTTTCAACCTCATGGAGATAAGTTTTAAAATTTTCAAAAGCATCACTTTTATCTTTCATCAAGTAAACATATGTAAACTTAGAAAAGTCATCAATGAAAGTGATAAAATACCTATTACCTCCACGAGTTAAAATTCCACCAAGTTCACACAAATATCAATATGAACTAATTCTAACAAATAAGTTTTTCTTACAACTTGGAAATGAGGCCTTTTAGTGATTTTGGCTTTACTACAAGCCTCACACTTTTAAAAATTATTTTTAACCATTGGAATTAATCCTAAACTACTCATGATTCCAACATAACGATCAATAATATGTCACAAACGAGCATGCCAAAAATTGGTAGAAGAAAGCATATAAACAGAAGTAGAAACTTTATTCATTTCAATATTCAGTTTAAACATCCCATCACAAGCATACCCCTTTCCCACAAAAATACCCTTCTTCACAATTACATATTGATCAGATTCAATAATCTATTTAAAGCCTGATTTATTTAGAAGAAAACTAGACATCAAATTTTTTCTCATGGAAGGAGTATAAAGTACATCTTTCAAAGTTAATGCCTTTTAAGAAGTAAAACACAATTCGACATCTCCCGTTCCAAGAACTTGAGTTGTGTGAGAATTTCCAAGCATGATAGTTTTGGGCTCCTCAAAATGAGTATATTTTTTAAACCAATCTTTATCATAACAGACATGACGGTTTGCACCAGAATCAACCCACTATCCATCAACATTCTCAACCATGTTTATGTCGGTAATCACCGCCACAAAAGGTTTTTCGGTAACATTTGCCTGAGGGTTAAGACCACGTTTCTGGAATCTGCAAAATCGAGCAATATGCCCACTCTTGCCATAAACAAAGCATGGTCCCTTATCTTTAACTTGTTGATTTTGTGCTTGATTATTTTCACCATTATTTTTCTTGGGAGGTCTACCATTATTTTTCTTGAAAGTTTTCTTCTTAGGCTTCAAAGAAGTACTTTTGTGAGATTCAGGAGTAGCATTATTTGAAGTAATTAAATTTACCTTTGTTCTGATGTTGCTCTCTTCTGTTTGTAAAAGTGCATCTTGGCCCCTTGCCTCTTCTTCCATGCGGATTTTCATTATCAAGGTTTCAAGAGAAGTTTCCTTTTTTTTTTGTGGCCCATAGTTTTTTGAAATTCCTTCCAAGAAGGTGAAAGTTTATCTACTATGCCATAAACAATAAGGTTATCTCCAATTTTAACCTCCTCGGACCTGAGATCTCCAACAATCATTATAAAGTCTTGAGCTTGGTCTACCACTGATTTGTTGTCCACCATTTGGAAACGAAAAAATCTACTAGCCGCATATTTTTTCGCTCCAGCCTCTTCGGTATCATACTTACTCTGCAATGCTTTCCAAATTTTCTTTGCTCTAGAGTAAGTTCTATCATAATAATCATAAAAATTATCATATAGATAATTAAGAATATAATACCAACACTTATAGGAATCACCATCGTACTTTTCCACTTTCTCATGATGAGAAATAAGTTCATCATCATCCATTAAGGTATCATCAACTTTATTAGGATTCTTCTTAGTTAACACATAAGAAACATTGAGAAGACTTAAGTAGAAAAGTACTTTACCCTTCCATCTCTTGAAATGGTTACCATTGAACCGAAATCGCTTGTTAAGATCTCCCATCTTGATATCCACGGTTTTTTTAACTGTAGCCATTATGAATCTCCTTAAAATTGTCAGTGAAAAATTACAAAATAACAAAAATACAAGATTACAATTGAAAATAAAATGAAAAAATAAAAATCTCTTCAGGCTGAGGAGCGGATATCTCGCTCACTTTAAAGAGATTCAAGCCCACTGCAGCAAATGTTTTTCACCGGTCCAGCAGTAGTCCTTATTGACTTATCCCCTCCAGGATACAACATCCTAATCACAAAATATAACTCAACGACTCTGGACAAGAGTTGATTCCAAAGTTCCACAAAAGAAACACCTCCATTCAACTAATAAGAACTCTCTTTTTGACAAACTTTATGCACTCTATATTTTTTTTATGTATCCAAACCAAATGAAGACCACCATTATTTATAGTTGGGGATGTATTCCTTGTAATGAATAGGAAGATAATGGGGTAGTAAATAATGAAGATAAATGACCTAGGAATTACATAGGTTACAAGGTATAATGGAGGAATAAAGAATGAGATTTCAATATAGAGGAGTAATGGTCATAGTTGACCACTACTTGTTCTGCCAGAATAACACAACGGCCAACAAATTATTACCCAACATTCTAACAACATTAATCAATATTGCAGAATGACAATCAAGCCAAAATTCAACGAACAAAAGTAATGCACTAAGATGAGTAATTAGGCTATCATGCTAGACTACTTACATGTATAAAACCAAGGAATTGGAAAAGTTATTTAAACATAATTTTAATAAGACTATTAAAATGTTCCAAAACCAACATAAACTATCTCTTGGCATCGATAGTGAAGGAAAGGATGGTAATGCCCTCAGTGGTGGGCTAGTAACGTGACTATCGAACTTTTTCGATTAGTGTATCCTGCAATGACTTGGTGTCCACCCCTGTTAGTCTGGCCTTATAGTCTACATTTGAAACCTCTGACACATCTAAAACCTCATTTATAGTTTGCACACCCATGGAGATGTCCACGACCCACGCTACCCCCTAGAGGTGACATGGTGCATGAAGTCCCAAGAGACCCTAAACAAGCCACTTGACATGAGCATATACTAAGAATAAAGTAAAATGAGAATATAAATCTCAAATCAACATCTTCGATACCAAATAGTGAACAACTCATAAGTGGAAATACACCATGTCAGACAATAAGCCTCTAATATCATAGCGTGGATAGGACAGTTGTGATTATGAAAGAAGTGAAGTATTTCTTAAATGTCTCGTAGACTTTTATTCATAAATATGGTGCGCTTCACACTTATGAACAAGAATCTACTAAATGTGGCTTGTCAAAAACCTAGAACTCTTTAAAACCTGATGATTTAAATACCAAGTTTGCTACGACCCAAGCTATCTCCTAGATGTAATATGGTGAATAGAGTCGCGAGAGATCCTAAACAAGCCACTTGAAATAAACATATACTAAGAATAAAGTAACATGAGAATATAAGTCTCAAATCAACATCTTTGATACCAAACAAACAACAACTCATAAGTGGAAATACACTATAACAGCCCGTATTATGCATATGCTTGTTCTATTCTTATGATACTTGACATAGCCTTATAGTATAGGCGAGGGACCATGTTTTTTATATGATTAGCATTGATTTAAACTAGCTCGGAAAGTGATGTGATGCCTTGCATGTTTCAACATGTGTACTGCAAGTTAACTCCAACGGGAGTATTTAAACTCGAGACAATAAGGTGGTAATTGAGCTTAAAGGTGAAAGTTAAGTTCTAGGTTAAAGCAAAAGGGATTAATATTTAGAAAATGGAATAAAATAAGTGAGCTGCTTGATTGACTTAACTAAGCTAGTAGGTGACAAGTAGGTGCATCACCTACTTTGACTAATTGACCAGTCCAAAGGACCAAGTATGTGCATCACCTACTTTGACTAATTGACCAGTCCAAAGGACCAAGTAGGTGCATCACCTACTTAAGCTATATGGATCTAGTTAAAAAGGCCAAGGTTTATGGATCAGATTTGGGCCTATGCTAATGGACTCACTTGAGGCCCAAACTAAGTTAAATAAAAGGAAAATGAAATTAAAACCCAATAGCCAAATCTGCCAAGGCCCAATATATTTAAGCCCAAGTGAAAGCAAGTAGGTGCATCACCTAGTTTGACCTTTTGAGCTGCTTGATGTACATAAGTAGGTGTATCACCTACTTGACCAATTAGTGGCTGAAAATGGACCAAAAAAAGGGAGGTTCTAGAGGATATTCTTAAAGGTGAAGAAAGCTCAATATAAGATATATTGGCTGCTATTCTCACTCATTTTTAACACCCAATATTGGGAATTAACTCCAACTCTCTCTCTCTCTCTCTCTCTCTCTCTCTCTCTCTCTCTTTTCTCTTAAGGATTAAAACAACAGCCTTAAAGTTCCTTCTAGGGTTCTTGAAGAAACCCTCATATCTACAAACCAAGGTAAGAGAAATACTTATGGATTTAGCTTAATTCTCCCATGGAAGACTAGAAAACATGTTATTCATGCTCAATTATAAGTAGAAGGCAGAAGTTCCCACAAGCTACTGCTCACTTTCCTTAATTATTAAGATACTTTTCTCTTCTTCTTTGGTTTAATTGTGATGGGAAGTTGAAGTTCTAGAGGAATTCAAGTTATAAGGAGAAGTTGCAGAAATTGAGGTAAGGTGACTGCTCCATTTTCTTCCTCCTTATGTATGAGTTTGAGTGAGGAATTATGGGTGTGCTGTCATAAAGAACTCAAGGGGGTGGTGAGTTCAATAATTGGTTGTATGATAAAGAATATTTGAGGCTGTTTTGTGTGTATTGTTGTTGGTGCAGCTTGGGTAATCTTGGAAAAGGATATATAATGTACGTATTGGGCAGAGAAGGAGGGTGTTGTGATACACATTTTTTTAAGGGCTATATGGGCTCATTATCTGTCAATGTTAGCTACTGTTTTACGGGGCTCACGGTGTGATAGCTGCTAATCTTAGTTTATCATGACTTATATTGTAGATTAAAACCTAAAAGGGAAGGTTGAATCGTGATAGTTCTATTGGTCAGAGGATAAGGTATGTAAGGCTATTCGATTCAATATTTTTCAGCATGAAATCTGATACTTGCGATTAATATCATAAGTGAATTTGCTAAGTTCTATTCCTAGCAGCGTATGATCTCCAAATAGCTAACAATATTTCCCCCTCTCCTTAGTGTATAGAATTAATTCATTAGATGTTTAGTACTCTATACTTGTGTAATTATTCTCCTATGTGCTGATATAGAAATGGTATTCGCAAAAGCAAGTTTGGTGAATCCTCCTCTTAGTCAGTTGAAGACAATTGTGTCATTTAAGCTCACAAGTATGCATTGATGTTACATAGCTCCTTATATCATTGTTACTGCCTTCAAGTATTATTTTCATGTCTTCTACTATTGGTCCGTAGTTCCAAATCTCAAAAATGATTATGACCACCAAAACAACAATCTCAAAGATAAAAGAATCTAAGTGAAGCAATTTGTATAATTATGGGTGGCAGCCCAGGGGCAAATGCCTAGCATGGTTCGATCCCAATTGGTATATAAGGGTGGCAACTTAGGGACGAAAGCATAGCATGGCCGATCCTAATTGGTATATAAGGGTGACAGCTCAGGGGTGAAAGCGTAGCATGGGCCGATCCCAATTTGTGTAATTATGAGTACAACATCCCAGGCGTTAAAATGCTCATGGGTCATCCTCTTCTACCACTGGTCAGCTGGTCATTCATATCACATTCCTTATAAAGATCAAAACACACAGAAAGGTAAAGACAGGAATGTAATATACATGATCCCACAAGAGTTAACAAATGTGGTCTTCTGTTCTGATTTATGCACACATATATTGATATTTGGTTTCATTCGAACTATTATTTTATATATGTTATTGCCTTACATATTTAGTACATTTTTTCGTACTAACGTCCCTCGCGGGGAACACTGCATTTCATGCTGCAGGCACATGTACTTTAGCTAGTAAGCCTCCTCAATAGGAGCACAAGACACTCAACTACTTTTGGTGAGCTCCAGGTTGATTCAGAGCTTTACTGAGTCTTTCTTGGTAGATTAATTTTGGTATTGTATCGTAGTTAAGGGTAAGGTGGTGTCTATCCTGACCTACTCTAAGGTTTTCTATCTTTTAGAGGCTTTGTAGACTTATGTATATGATTTAGTTGCGTCTTAACAAGTTGTGGCCTCAACGGCCAAGTCTTGTATATAGGTTTTGGGTCTACTTATGTTGGTTTGTTTCCCTGCACCCTATGTGAAATTGTCACAAGATTGTCATAGTCATATGCATAAGCACAGGTTACATGTTGGTTCTGTCGGGCTTTTAGGGCATCGGGTGCCTGTCCGTCTTAATGGGATTTGAGGCGTGACATACACTATATTTGACAATAAGCCTATAATATCATAGTGTGGCTAGGATAATACCCTAGCTCACCAAATAAGTCAGAAATTGAAAAGACATGAAATGAAAAGCAGCATATTTGGCAAGGCCCTCGAACCATGAGGACTCACAAAAACTCAAGTTGAATCAATCCACTAGCCTT